>JAASFL010000125.1:0-33714 GCA_023333735.1 Globisporangium takayamanum
ACGAGAACCCACGAGACCTCGGCCAAAGAGAACGTGCCACCGACCGCGGCGATTGAGAAGATCTCGCTCGGTCACCCGTCCGGAGAGTGCCCAAGCCCGAGGACTCCCGTTGACACCCCGGTCCTGACGCGCAAGCGCAGTTGACCACCGTCGTCGCCCAAAGGCCGCAGTCCCCAGGACCTACGCCCCGAAGGCTTGACGTGAAAGCCCAGGTCGTGCCCGGCGACGCACCTGGAGACAAGAACTATCGCCCGTTCGGTCTTGATCAGACCTTACCAAAAACAGATCGACCCCCAAGGCAAAGAAGACGCTCAAGAACCGCCAAGAAGACACCCCCCGACGCCCGCGCTCCTCGTCGTCCCTGCAGTCAAGGCCGCCGAAGATCCCGCGTGCTTGTAGCCCAAGGACCGACTTCACAGTCGTATTGCCACGATCCAAAGAACGTTTAAGGGTACACAGTGTGAGGTCTGACCAACCGGGTCCCGGCAGAGTCCTACCCCTTGACTCGTACTCAGGAACCCTTTACTACGGGCAAAGTCGTCGCAGTCTCGAAGGTGCCAAAGATCATCCAGGTCCAAGGTCCCGGAAGCTCCAAGGTCCTCCAAGACTCGCGACTTTGCGCACCACATCATCACACTTGCCAAGGGCGCTGGACGCACCCTACATCATCGCTTGGGACTCCCCTACTTGTCGTCTCTTGGTCTATCTCGGCGCACGACGGACATCCCGCTGATACGTTTGCATGGCGTCGAGGCCGTCGTGATTCCTCTTCAGAGAAGACGATGGTCTCTCAGACAACCCAGCGTCATTGCACTTTGTCAAATCTACTCGTGCAACCATGTTCGCGGTCGTTAGTGGCAGTATTGGCAATGTTCTCTCATAATCTAGATTATATGGCAATGGCGTTAAGTGCGTTGTCAAGCATTTGCTAACAGTAAAGTTTGGCAAACCATGTTTTTGTGTTGGTCGACTGTCCAAGTGTCAGTCAAAATAGTTCACGAGAAGTACAGTGTCGTCGGCAGCTGCGCGATCATCACCGACCATGGATTGAGCTCAACGTAGTCGAGCGCTTCTTTGATGTCGAAGAGAGCAACGGCTGGATGATCTCGCACTTCAGGGAGTCGTGTCGCAGGTAGCATGCCAGTTGCAAAGTACGGGATCTTCATGATCCGTGCTTGCAACTGGGGGTATCGTCGACGGGATACGCTCCGACTCAGGACCAGCGAACGGTCAAGCGGACATGGCGAGCTCGGCGTAACGCTGGATCGCAGTGGCAAATTGACTATACTATCTTGCTGCTCCGATTTGCCCACCGTTTTTAGCGAATGCATTCAGAAACTAACTTTCATCTGACCGATCGTTTAGCTCACAGCGTCACTGTCCCTCAATCAGTGCGTACATCGCTCATCGCGACCGTGCGACAGACCTGATCGTCGCCATTCCGGATCAGCCCATCAACTTGTTGTACCGCTAATCCATGGCGAAAACGCGTCCCATATATACAGTACATCAATGAAATTACCCCAGCAAATCTGTTCATATGGACAGATTTGAGTGGCTGAAGCGTCGTGCTTCAGTAATGTAACCTCACAGCGTGCCGTAACATCGGCGTTCGTAAAATACATCGCATCTACCAATGATCTCGATTTTGCACACCTACTTCGCCTATTTCGTCTCGAGAACGCCGACAAAGAAGCAACGCTAAATTTCGATTGACATTTGAGCGTTCGAGGTTGAGAATCCGTCACGTAGGACAAACCGCAACAGGACAAACCGCAACAGACCTGGCGGAACGCCGGTGGTGTACAACACACCCATGAACCATACAAATTACAAGGCCATGCCACAGACAACTTGTAGCCCGCGATTGTGGCTCGCTTTCCAGGCGCGTTGGGTCAGTCAACTCGCACAGGAGTAGCTGAAAGCCCCGTACATCACACCCACTATTATTTTGTACCCTCTTAATATCTATTTCGAGAACACTCTCGAAGCGCCTCACATCGGTACGACCCCTCTCCAATCGTGACAGTGCCTGCGCCCTCCATCAACTCGCTGCCTACTAAGTAATGTCATTGCGCACTTGCTGAACTCGATGTGTTCAATTTGAAGGAGACTACTTACTTCTTTTGCGCGCAGCCCCTCTACGTACGATCTCGCAGAAGCCAAAAAGAGAATGTTTATCGCTAGCGCTGTCGCTAACAACGTTTACGGGTCAACAAAGCTTTCACTTCTCTTCGTCTAATCCTCCGCACGCCTGCATCGCTTTGGTGGCAAGAATGTCACACGTTTAATCTCGACTATACAAGCTCTAACAAACGTGTCCTGTATGCATGTCTCCCCGTGTTCATAGCAATGCCTCCTTCTATCTTTTGCTTGACAACCTCTGCTCTGTTGCATCGTTGTGTGCAAGCACGATTTGGTTCTTTGTCTATAAACAAGCAAGGCTATCATGCCATGGATCGACATTGGTAGTGTAGCCGTTTCCACAGTTTTGCACCAGAGCTTTAGCGCTGGACTAACCTGCTAAGCCTGAACGTCACACCGTGCAACTGGTACTTGTCTACTGCGTAAACTGCCGTCTGCACTATAACTGTGTGAGATTAGGTTCGGATATCGCCACGCTGAAAACACATTTACTGTACAATCGGTGCGCGAGCCGAATCTGCGTGTGCTGTGTTCTTCGTGGTGTGCAGTTGTGTGGCACAAAAGTCTTGACTTCAGTGCCTAACCAAATTACATTTGAGAAACGTATGAAAATGCGCAGGAACAAATGCCGATAGTACAGAATGCGAGGACAAACTCGTACACATTAGAAAACTCTGTGGCTCAAACCCTTGTTTAAAAATAAGTAGTGACAAAAGTGCGGAAAACGGTTTTCGTGCACTTAGACTTGACGTTTGTATTGTCAGTGACCGCTCGGCGCGCAGCCATTTGACTTGGCGTTTGTATGTGTTTTGAACCAAAAAATGTTGAAATATGAAGTGTCGATAAATAAACTTCTGAAAACACCAATCGGTTTGAAGAGGGATATGCAACAAGGTAGGTATGTCATTTATAAAAATTGCATGAAAATGGTTTTAGAATATTGTCAGTAATATATTATTCAGTATTGTAAGTTTAAACTAATATGGTTCGGTATTGAGTTTGCACAAATCCTGAGTTTTTAATCGCAGATGTTGAACCTTATTTTCATCACTATCTGCCTTGTGCCTCTGTGAGCATACAAATCCTGAGTCAACTTTCTCGCCGCGTGACGCGCGTGCGTGGCAAAGGCCGTTTTGTTTCTTCACTATCGAAGCGCAAACGGAAGTCAGTGAAAGGCAACACCACGTTCGACAGTGCGTGGCACGCAATGCCCGACGAGCGCCATTGCGCAATCCCACAGCTCGCCGGCAGCACCACTTCCACTTCGCTTCACTCTGCTTTCGCTGCCGTCGTCATGCTGCCAGCATCGATCTTCCCGATGTCTTCTGCTGCGTTCGCGCGTGCGCCAGCGACGCACACGAACAGCTCCAGCGCACGGTATCCAGTAGCATCAGCGTCGGCTGTGCCTGGTCAGCGCGTGCTGGCGCTCAGCGTTGCGGCTGCTGCTGCTGCACCTCCAATGCACTTGGTCGTGCGCGCGAAAGAGAGCGCGCCCGAGCGCCCGATGCTCAAGCTCGTGATCGGTGCCGGCGTGGCGTTCGGGTACGAGCTCGCGCTTGGGCACTACCTCGAGTTCATCAAGATCATGAAGCAGACGCGGCCAGGGTCGTATGTGCACTTGACAAAGGAGATCATGCACTCAAAGGGCGTGATCGGGATCTGGGACGGCTTCTTTCCGTGGGGCGCGGTCCAAGCCGTCGCGAAAGGTTCCGTCTTCTCGTGGGGCCACGCACTCACGCGGCAGCAGCTCGAGCCATTCGTCGCTGACAAGCGCGTGAGCACGGATGTGGCCGAAGTGATTGCCGGTGGCATCGGTGGTGGCTTCCAGGGCTTTGTGCTCAGTCCGACGCTGCTGCTCAAGACGCGCGTGATGACCGACCCGGCGTTCCGCGGCCACATGACGCCGCTTGAGACGTGCAAGAAGTCGCTGAGCGTCGGCATGAAGGTCGTGCAGAATGAAGGCGTGTCGGCGCTCATGAAAGGCTCGCTCGTCTTTTCGCTCAAGCGCGTCGTGGACTGGTCCACGCGGTTCTTCTTCTCGGTCCAGTCCGAGAACATGCTGTACAAGCGCGAGGACCCGCACGCTGTGCTCACGACGGCGCAGAAGATGAAAGCGTCGATGCTCGGCGGCGTCTTCTCGTCGTTCCTCACGCTCCCGATCGATGTCATGGTCGCGCAGATCCAACAAGCGTCCAAAGCCGGCGCAAAGGTCTCGATCATCGACACGTTCCGGCAAGAGTTTGAGCGCGGCGGCATGAAGCAAGTCGCGGGCTTTGCGACCACGGGCTTCACAGTCCGACTGCTCCACGTCTGCTTCACGACGATGATCATGAAGACCGGCACGAGCGCAGTGTACGAGATGTACTCGCGCAGTCTCGAGTAACGACAGCGAGGCAGTTGCTCTGTTGGTTCCGATGCGTACTCCTGTGTATGTGTGTGTATACGAGAGAGAGCAAGTGAACGATGCGCTGTGTTCCCGTGCTCTTGACTACGTCTTTGTGACTGGCGACTCTGCTGCTGTTGCTTACGATGGCGAGACGAGGAACTGCTTGTACCGATCCAGGAGGAACGACTCGGCGCGCTGCATGCGCTCAAAGTCGTCGTCGTCTTCGTGGTCGTACCTGCCCATGTGCGTGAGTAAGAGCGTAAGAGAGTGGTCAACAGAAGCGAGTCCATTAGCTTTGTTGTCAAGCGCCGAGATGCGCATAACGCACCCGAGCAAGTGGCAGAGACCGTGAGCGAGCAGCACAGGCATGCGCGTCTCGAGCGTTGCGTGTTCGTCATCAAGGTCGCCGTGCTCGCACTGCTGCTGCACATACGCTGGGCTGATGTAGATGTCGCCGAGGTATCGCTCGTCGCGCGTGCGCACGCGTGGGAAGCGGCCAGGCTTTGTGATCTGGTCATATGCAGCGCATGCACTTGTCAGTTGCAGCCACAGAAGCCCTTGCTGGCTTGCTCATGAAGTACATAGTGTATCCACACAGACACACACATGCACACACACTCGCATAGTACCTTGTGGAACGGGAACGAGAGGATGTCGGTGGGCTTGTCCTTCTGACGATACGCGCGGTTGAGCCGTTGGATGTGTGCGTCGGTCGTCAGCATGACGCCGACGTCCCAGGGTCCGCCTGGACAGCTCATTGCGCGCACCATCGCGCGCACTTGTGCATCGAGTGCACGCGGCGACAGCGTCGGGAACCTGCGCGCGAGCTCGGGCGCGAACGCCTTGGCGACCTGCACCATTTCTTGCTTGCTGTGATTGATCGAGTGGCACTTGTAGTCGCGAGGTCATACGAAAATGAACTTGATCATTCTATACTCAATTCCTTCAGTTCCCTGATCTCAACATGACTGCGACGCCGCAACGCGCTGTGCGCTCACACGCTCGACAACGTGATCGCAATGATGTTCGACACAGCTGACCATGGATCTGATGCACACCTCTCACAGCACTGCTTGACTGCTGCTCCAGCACTCTCACTGCTTCAGCCCACGGACGGTTGCGAGGTGTACTGCGCCGCCACCGCCATAGATCGCTCGACTCGAAGTGTACGTGCTCGATGCCGACAGTGCCAACCGCGTTAGGATGCTCGAGAAACTCTGTGTCAACGATACGCTCACGCCTCCACTGTGAGTAGTAGACACTGGTCGTGTGCTACCTGCGGATCGCGGTCGTGGATAACTTGCCGCTGGGACGCGAGCGCTTGTATGCAGGCGTCGCACACTGCTAGCACTTGACGTCGTTGCGCGCTTGATTGCCGCTTCAAGACGCTGGAACTTGTGCTCTTGCGCTCTCCGCACTGCTTGTCGCCGAGACGTCGCAGCCGTGCGTTTGGCTGCCGAGATCACCACACTCTTGTCGTTACTTGACCATGCTTTCTTCTTCGTCGCACGCATTGGCGTCGAGTAGAGCGCGAATGCTGGAGCAGCAGCAGCAGCTGATGCATTCGGTGCCACCTTTCGCTGAAACAGGTCCGAGGAACCCATCTCGTGCATGCGTTCGACCATGCTCTCGATCTCTCTGTCCGATGCACGACGCGTATGAACTGGTGCGTCTCGGTGGCTCAGCGTTGGAAGGAAGACGCGGAGCACAACGCTCGGTCGGCCATGGATCTCAAACTCGTCCTGCACAGCGACAGCATCGACGACTTGCCCGGACGGGTCCACGTCTACGCGGTGAACAGATGCATTCTGGAGCAGTCCGTGCTTCAGTGCTTCAATGCCGTGGTACGTCATCTGCGACCTCCCCTCGACTCGCACGACGTTGACACTCGCAGGACACTTGGCAAAAAACCTCGCGAGATGCTGCGCTCCAGTGTCGCTCAAGAGACTTACGTCAAAGTGAATCGCATGGAAGTTCACGCTACTGACTTGGGCTTTCACGAGCACGTCACTCAAGTCAGCGTCATCAATGGCGCAGTTGGACAGATCGAGCACGTCGCGCTCGCTTGGCACAAGCGTGAGCGCGCTGCTGATCAGCACATCGCTTGCTGGCGTTTGCGTCAAGAACGTCGACTGATGATGCTGCTGCTGCTTCTCGACGTACAGGCCGATGAGTTTCATCAGGAGGTTCCGTCTCGTGAGCGAGAGCGCGCTGTTCGCGTGTGTCGTTGCTTTGTCTACTGCGTCGAGTGTTGTGCTGTCTTCCGTCGCAGCAGTTGCCGCCATCGTCGTCTTGAGTCGGTGCCTGAGCTCTTCGACCTCGCGCTGCAGCATCTGGATCGCCACGCGCTGCGCCGTTGTCTCGGCGCCAAACTGCGTCTTGACCTCGCGCAGCCGCGTGATGAGCTCTGCGAGCCTCGCAAACACGATCTCTTTGAACTTGCTCTTTGCCGCTTTGCCCTGGATGAACTCGAGGAACGCGTTGATCTTGCTCCGGTTCAAGTACGACGCGCCGTTCGGGTCGGTTGCATCGGCGACGATCGTGAGTGTAGCGTTTGTGTGGTCGTCCTTGTCGCTGCTCTCGTCGCCAAGTGCTCGATTCCGCTTCGTCACGCTCGCGACGCGGAACGACGGGAACGTCTTGACTCGTGGTGCAGCGACACCACTCGACGAGGTTGGGAAGTCGCTGAATGCCGAGGCGCCAGTGTAGCCCGTGAGCAAGTCGATCTGGTATGGGGCGCTAAGGATGTAGTTCTCACGCGCAAGACGCAGCGCACTAGCAGCCGAGATGCACGACGTTGGTGCTGTCCTCGGTATACTCTCCACACCGTCAAGAGGCAGATCGCTTGAAGCCGCAGGGTCCTGCATCTGCTCGAGCGCGCTCTTGAGGATCTCGTTCGACTCGGCTGCAGCAGCGAACTTGTCTTGCAACGCGTCGAGTTGCTGGAGTAAGTACGGAAACGCTTGCATCAGCACGTCGAGACTGCGCGCCTTGCGCTCTCTTGCAGCAATGACAGTGGGTGAGTAGCATCTCACCAGACGTTAGGACCGATCGTCTGCATCCTTTGCAAAGCAAGTGCGCAGATGTATGGAAGTGCATTGAAGATGTACCTCAGCTCTTCTGCGAGTCGGAGCTTCTCTGTCAGCGCTGCGACTCGACTCGCCATGGCGTTGAGTCGCGAGGTAGCTGACAGTGCACTACCACGACTGTGTCCACTGTTGTGTCGCGTGTGCGCAAGCCTCCGGCCAGTGGCACCACTGAGGAACTCGCCAAACTGCTGGCTCAGCTCTGCATATGCGCGACTCTTCTGGAGCAACTCGCTCTCGAGCGAGCGAACTCGCGCATGGAGCTGTGACGAGCAGCCACATCTTGTCGTCAGTCTCGCAGCACTCCATGCACATATACACACCTCGCATAGATCGATCACCACCAACCTTCTCGAGACTCCTGCGCGCCTGCTCACTCTCCAAACTCGCTTCGATCTTCGCCTCCATTGTCTTCATCAACCCACTCGAGCGAATCAGTTGGTCGTGCGCGCTCGCGACCTCGTCTTCGAGACTCGCTTTCGCCGCGACCAAGCTCTCGATCTCCTGACACAAGACTGCAACGCGCTGGTCGCGATCGACGACTTTGCGCTCGAGGTCGAGGTACTTGCGCTCCCACGCCTCGATCTTGCGCTCGTACGCTGCGACGCGCTGCTGCTGCGAGCCTGCGCTCACGAGCCTTGGCTGCATGTCGTTCACATTCGTCTGGAGCTTCTCGATCGTCGCTTGTGCAGCATCGTAGTTTGTTCGTAACGTCGCGTGCACGTCACTCAGCGACGCGTGCTTGCTCCCAAGACTCGCGAGGACGCTGGTAAGCAAGTCGAGCTGCTTGCGCTGCGTCTGCGTCTCGGCGACTAGCTGTGCGTTCGCTGCGCGCAATTCGCTTTGCGTCTTGAGCTCTCTCTCGAGCAAGAGCGAGATCTGCGAGGCGCCAGGACGTGAGTACTGCTCATGAGCTTCTGTTCCGTGAATCACGCACGTCTCTTAGCCTCGGCTAGGCTCCCGCGTTCACACACACACACCTTTTGGTTCTTTGTCACGAGCTCAGCGATCTTGAGCTCCTTCTCTTTGCGCTCTGTGAGGTTGTAGCCGCTCGCAACTTCACGGTCAAGGCGTCGGAACGCTTCTTCGATCTCGGCTTTCTCGTCCTGGACATGGTGGAGCTTGCGCTTCCACCGCGCCGCGTCTTCGCGCAGCCGCTCGACCTCCGACTGCATGCAGCATGCATACAAGAGCGCGTCAGTCTTTGCGCTCAGAGAAGCACAAACACAAACAACTGAACAGCGCTCTCGCTCACCTCCCAGAGCCGCTTGGCGGCAGCGTCTTCGTCGTTGTTGTTGTTGTTGTTGCTACTGGTGCCTCGTTGTCGCTCTGTCACTCGCTGCGCGCTGAGACTCGGACTCTTCTTCGCAACAGAGCTTGGCTTCCGAGCTGTCAGCGCTGTTCCTCTCCTGCAGGTGGCATGGACGAAGCGTCAGAGCTTAGTCAGGCACGCACGTGATCCAGTCTGAACACCTCGGTGTATTTGCCGCACCGCGGTGTCTTGGTCGCTGCTGCGCCTGTGACGCAGATCTCTTGCTTTGGGCAGTCAGTCGCAACAGCAGCGGCGATGTCGTGAACACGCATATAATGCGCTCTAATGTCACTCTCGTCCTTGTCGTTGTCATCATAGTGCTGCTGTTGCGGAGCACCACCACCACTCACACTCGCGTGGTCTTCAACTGGATCAAAGCTCAACAGATCCAAGAGATGCACTGGCGCTCCACCGCCACTGCTATCGAGCTGCAGCCACTCCTCTCGCTGCGCTGCCATGACTCGCACGAGTGCGAAGGAGACGTGTGTCTGTGTCGAAGCGATCAGAGAAGCTAGTCGACTCTGTGCGTATAGATAGCCCATAGGCGATGCACACTCGAGTGATTGAGAGCAGAAGCAGCGGCACCGAGCGGTCAACGCGACTCGATCAGCGATATACCATTCGCCGCTTGATCCGCATGGCAAGCTCGCGTTCCCGTTCGACCCGCTCCACGCTCTCCATGCACACGACGACTCGACGCTGCAGTGGCCCGAGTTCCCGTACAAACAGGTCCTGATCGACCGCGTGCGCAGCAAGAGCGCTGGTGCAAACAACAAGCTGCCCAAAGTGAGTGTCGAAGGTGCGGCTGGCGCGCTGCTCATGGCGCTTGGACAAGAAACTGGCGCGCTCTTTGAGATCGAGCAGCACCGACCGCGAGAAAGCGACGACGATGTGGATCACGATGCTCAGACGGACAGTCCTGATGGTTCCAGTCTGTCAATGTGGCGTATCCTTGAGCGCCGCTTCTTAGACGAGCGTGCAGCGTTCCAAGCCGCGAAGCGCACGTACTTGCTCGAGCAGAAGCGCAAGGTGCAGAGCAAGCTCGATAGTATCGAGACACGCAAGCGCGAGGAAGAAGCACAGGAAGCACACGATGCGTGGCGCCGACGGCAGATCGTCAAGCGCTTTGACGACGGCTCCAAGTACGACGGCGACGGTGTCCGAACAGACAATGTCCTCGTGCCGCATGGTCACGGCACGCTCTACGTGCCGCAGAAGCAGCAGTTTATGGCCGAGTCGATCGGTGAGATCAAGCGCGTACAGCGGTACACTGGTACGTGGATGAACGGCTTCATGCACGGACCAGGGACGTACTTCTGGGACAATGGTGACTCGTGGACTGGCCACTTTCTCCGCGACGAGCTCGAAGGCAAAGGCGTGTACACGTTTGGCTCTGAGCGTGCAAGCCACAGCGACGACGACGATCGTGGCACGAGCCGTGAGCCTCCAAACCAGCGCGTGCGGTACTACTGCGCGAGCGAGCACGTCTGTTGGGGCGACGAACTCGTGCGCGGCTGCCGTCTCTTCCTCTTTACCACGCGCCAGTACGGCCACGCACTCGCAACTGTGATCACACGGAGCGACGTCATGCTCGAGCACGAGACTGAAGTCGTGCTCGTGTCGCACAACGCAGCGAACGACACGCACTTGGTGCGCGTGTGCGGCACGGAAGACACCAAGTGGCTCTCGCTCCACAACGTGCGCTTTCGCGTCGTGCCGAGCAAGCCAGTGGCGCGTCTAGAAGGCAATTGACTGACTGACAGAGAGACCGGCAGACGACACGGAGCAGACAAGAGAGAACAGAGAGGATGGCTGTTCATGGTTCTTAACACAATCGCCTACACCATACGCACGCACCTACGACCAACGACCTACTGCGGCTATCCTCTACTCGCCACTGGCATCTCACCACACACGCTTTGAGACGCGCACATACACATCTGCACCGCTTCGCTCGCTCTCTTTCTCTCTCTCTCTCTCGCTCTCTCGTATACGCCACCGCCGCACGAACGAATGGCGTTGTCTGCACTTAGGTGCACCACGTCTCTTTGATCGTCGCGTTCGCGTCCTCTTTCTTGCCAGCGGTGACCTTGCCGCTCGACGGCGTGCCGGCGAGCTGCGCGGCGGTGTACCCAGAGAAGTCGATCGCTGCGCCTGCTTTGAGCACTGGCGGCGCAGTTGTCGCTGGGACTGCAGCCGCAGTTGGCTTTGCTGTCTGTTCCACCGGTGCTTTTGTCACTGGCGCTTGGGTCTTTGGCTTGTTCGTCGTCGGTGCTGGTGCCTGCGGCGCTTTGGTCATTGGCGCTGGCGTCTGCTTCGCAGGCGTGACGCTCGGTGTCGCCTTTGTGCTTGGCGGAGCAGTGACAGTCACTTGGTTCGCGTCGCCGCCACTGCTGCTGCCGTCGACTTCGACCTCAAAGCACGTCGTGTAGGACGCGCCAAAGTACCCGCGCGCGCGCTCCTTGTCAACGTACGAGTCGTCTTCGAGGTAGAACTTCCAGTACCAGACAAAGTGATAGACGCCCGATGGCGTGCCGGCTGGGATCGTGAACTGCCCAATGCACGGCTTGCCATCACCGGCGCGGCCGCCAGGTTTGCCGTTCGAGTCGAGCGTCTCGCCGCAGTTGCCGTCATCGTAGTCCAATAGCTTGCCATCAACGAGCTTGTCTTTTGTCATCTCCTTGGTCGTCTGGAGCTTCGCGCCAGTCTGGCCGGTCCAGTACACGCCGTGCTTGGTCCCGCGCGCCATCTTGTCTTTCACGATGTGGCCGTTTGGGAGGTACGCGTAGTAGATCGGGACGCCAGCTTGCGCTTTCAAGCGCTTGCGCCAGCCTGTGTACGTGTTTGCGTCGACGCTCTGGCAGATCGGCGCGCCGCCCTCGACTTCGTTCTTGAGCATCTTGTGCGTGTACATCTGACCGATGTCAGCGACGCCGCGACCGGGGAAGCCCGCGCCGTAGCCATCGCAAAAGCCGTTGCCCTTTGCGCCGCCAAAGATGTACTCGGCCGACTGGTCATAGAGCTTTGAGCGGCTCGTGCCGAGGCAGTCGATCCACGTGTGCGCTTGCGCGGATGGCAGCACAGTCGCTGCGATGCTGAGCGCGAGCGCGACCGCAGCAGCGCCAGCGCGCACACTCGTGAGCAGGACCATGCTGTTGCTTGTGTTCGTGCGCTTGCGCTTGCGCTTGCGGTTCCTGCTGGTGTCGTCGCTGGTGTCGGGCGACTTGGAGAATAACGTCTGGGAGAGCGTAGGAGCTTGCGCTTGCTGCACAGCCTCTGCACTCCCGCACTCACTCAGTTGGCATGCTGCTGCTGCTGCTGGTCAACACACGATGAACGCCTGGAGGTGAGAGGAGCGGTCACCGGCAGGAATCGCGGAGCAGGTGGTTCGAATGGCCGAGTGAACCATTCGCGCTTGCCACGAGCAAGAGTGGTCCGACTCGATCAATGCCAGCTCCGACTCTTTCGATGGCGACTTTAGCTTGATCACAAGGTCGTGGGTTATTTCACTATCGCGTTTGCTGTTTCACGAGCAAGTCATCAGCTGGCGACTTGCAATCGACAGCTGGTGCAGCAGAACCTGCTCGCTGCTGGTGTGCATGCGCCGACAGAAGATCGGCCAGCACGCCTGTTCGTGGATCAACTTGCTGCAATGGAAGATGCTAAGGAGCTCATGCGGTATGACTGCAGGTGGCGAAGGTGGCTGCTCGTGGAGACAACCTACCATCGAACTGTTCTGCAAGTGCGTCCAGACTCGAAGAGCCACATGTGTTGCGAATCGACTAGCATCGGCGTCGTTGCAAGACTCTATCTATCTCGCTTGTATGGAGGCTACTCGTCGAGTAGCAGCTCCATGGAGCAAGCGATGTGCAGCGTTGTAAGAACGTCTATCCGCTCGGACCCGACCGACAGACTAGGAACCAGCGTACGGATCCGCGAGAGCAGATGCAATAGCCAATATCGCTACGTCGCTCGCGAGATCGCAACCAGGAACGCTCAGCTCGTTGAACGAGTGTCCTTACGACTAAAGTCTGCTGCTGTGTTGCGCTTGCATCCTTGAGCCCGCGCATTGTCCTTGCCAAGAGTGTGGCTGTCCAAACTTCGGCCACACGTTTCGAGCACCAAAGCCAGACTGGAGCGAGATCAGATGGAGAGCGATCCATTGCGCATCAGGACCGTGATGCTTGCTAGTGTACTTGCTTGGTTCGGAAGCTGGAGATCATGCGAGTGTTGTCGCTCATGCTTCTTGTCAACTTAGATGGTCTTAGTAAACTGCGTGGCGTACGCAAAACAATTTCACCAGTATCATATTCGATTCTGCTAGTCAAAACACAATCAGTAAATCGAATCAAAGTCTGCGAAATGATTGCCAGATTCGACTTCGATTGCCTTCTTGAAGCGTGCAACACGAGCCGCAAATCGACGAGCTGCCAGAGCAAGGTGAGCGAGAGACAAGATGCTGGCGACGCGAGTGATGCAGCGCGGCGCGAGCGTCAGTGCGCATGGAGTCACGAGAGCCAACGCGATGCTGCTCGCAGCACGCTCAGCTTCGCCAAGCAGCACTGCGACTGCGCTTTTCTCAAAGCTCGCGCGGCAGCCGCTCATGGCAAGCAAGATCGCATTCCCACCAAACACCGTCACGTTTGTTGGCAGCAGCAGCGCGCGGACGCTCATGACAAGCAGCGCTGCTATCTCAACTCGCACTGGACGTGCAACACAGCTGGTGTCAGCTGGTATGGCGCGTCGCTCCGTTGGCGTCGTGTCGATGCCAATCACGACTACTGCCGTCCCAAGTGCGATGCTGTTCTCGTCGATGCGGCTCGCGAACGCGTTCCAGCCACACGCAAGCGCGCTTGTTCGCCGCAGTGGCGCACACTTTGCACCTGCGTGTCACCACGCAGCGTCTTACCGCAAGCAGTTCATGCACTCGAACCGCTACGGGCGTCGCCGAAAGCAGATCTCGGGCGACGCAGTCGTGCTCGGGCTCGTGTCTGCGAACGTGCTCGTGACGATGATGTGGCTCACGGCGCACTCGCAGCGCAAGAAGCGACGCATGATGAATCACTTCACGACGTCGACGCTCCACCTCGCGCGCGGTCAGTACCACACGCTGCTCACGTCGATGTTCAGCCACGCAGACGTCGGCCACTTGCTCGCGAACATGATCGGACTGTTCTTCTTTGGGCGCCAGATGTGCGACGTGCTCGGGCCAAAGCGCTTCCTCGGGCTCTACCTCACGAGCGGCGTGCTCTCGTCCTGGGCTGCAGTGTACGAGCAGCAGTACGCGAACCGCATGTCGTTCAACCTCGGTGCCAGTGGCGCTGTGAACAGCATCACGGCGATGAGCATCCTGCTCTTTCCGCACTCGACGCTGCTGATCTTTGGGATCATCCCGCTTCCCGCGTGGGTCGCTGGCTCGATGTTCATCTTTAAAGACGCGTACTCGTGGGCGACCGACCGCCGTGATGGCATTGGCCACTTTGCACACCTCAGCGGCGCGTTCTGCGGCGGCGCGTACTACTATTACTTGCGTCGCGCCGGGATGTTCCGCCACTTTCGAGCTTGAGAGAGTGATAGAGAGAGAGAGGATAGAGCGATTGCAATGGCGAGAAGACTCCGTCGTGCAGCAGCTCGATCAATCAACATGGCTAGGATGGACGATGTCCTCACTCTCATGGTCATCGAATACTGTGTATGACACATGAATTAATGTGGTCCACTTGATCATCGAAGCGCTCCACACAATTCATTGAGCACTTGTCAAAAAGATCCCAGCCGCACAAATCAACACCTTCTCGACCAACATGCTCGCTTCGATGCTCAAGATCCGCGCGCCAGCTGCTGCGTTCGCTGCGCGCAAGCAGTTCGCGCAAGTCGCGTTCTTCAGCGCAGCACGTGACGCGAACCCGTCAGTGTTCTTTGACATCTCGATCGGCGGCAAGCCAACGGGTCGTCTCGTATTCGAGCTCCGTGCGGACGTTGTGCCAAAGACCGCGGAGAACTTCCGCCAGCTCTGCACGGGCGAGGCTGGCATTGGCAAGTCTGGCAAGGTGCGTCTATAGCTTGCAGCGATTGGACAATGTTGTGAAGCAGCTGCTGGTGCTGCCGTGAAAGCATCACACGACTCACAATGCATTCGTTTGCTACAGCCGCTGCACTACAAGGGCTCGGCGTTCCACCGCATCATCCCGAACTTCATGTGCCAGGGCGGCGACTTCACGGTGCGTCTTCCATTTGATCGAGTGCTCTGCTGGTCGCTTGTATGACACGCCGCACAGTAACTCACACGTACACTCGTACTTTTGCTCGTTCATTCGCACTGACAGCGCGGCAACGGCACGGGCGGCGAAAGCATCTACGGTGAGAAGTTTGCGGACGAGAAGTTTGAGCTCAAGCATGAGGGTCCAGGCATCCTCTCGATGGCGAACGCCGGTCCGAACACGAACGGATCGCAGTTCTTCCTCACGACGGTCGACTGCCCGTGGCTCGACAAGGCGCACGTTGTCTTTGGCGAGGTACGCCGCACGTATGTGTATTCAATGAGTCGCGTGAGCGCAAAGCACTGACTGTCATCTGCTGTGTATCAGGTCACGGAGGGCCACGACGTGCTCGCGAAGATGGAGTCCCAGGGCAGCTCGTCGGGTGCCACGCGGTGCGTCTCTCTTACTCTCTTACTCTCTTACTCTCTTACTCTCTCTCTCTCTATCGGTACTTTGCTGCTAGTGTGTGGTACACAGTCGCATGTGCTGACGTCTTCCTGCCCGCTCGGTTGCTAACGTAGTTCTCCGGTTGTGATCACGGACTGCGGCGAGATCAAAGCGTAACGCGTTCACGTCTCGTAGCGCCAGCTCAGGAGATTCCGTCCTTGTCACGTGAGATCAATCGCAGTCTCGCACTTGAATGCATCACGCTTCAGCAGTCTCTTGTTCGTCTTCTCTACGCAGCATATCTTCATCATGTGTCTCAAGGAGCCTTGTCAATCGTGATGCTTGCAATCGCAAGGCGATGATGATAGCGCCGACTCCTGCTGGCTGTCATTGCATCCTCTGAGGCTGCTACTGCTGCTGTCCATGACGACAGTAGCACGCGGTTGTCTGCATTCCATGCAGACGACTGCTCTGGCGGTGCGAGTGCAAGGCTCGCTGCAGTCGCAGTGTCGATCTGAATCGCCTGGTGGTTTGCCAGATCCAGCGCGAGCAATGCGCTGTGTGCGTCTGCCAGGAGCACAAGTGCGCTCGTGTCGTTGCGATTGGTCGCATCACTTGTGGTGCTGCTAGTGTTAGTGCTGCTGGTACTGTTTTGTAGCTGCGCATGCGTGACGCAACGTAGGCGCAACAGACTCATCGGCGGTGAGCTAAGAGCGCGCGCGCACGCAGCGCCGAGATCAAAGCGCTGCAGGACGCTCTGCTGCAAGTAGTCGCGCACTTCGAGGCGCCAGTGGCGATCCAAGTCGCTGCTGCGCTGTCGCGTCGCAGCGTAGAACACGAGCGGCTGCTCGCATGCGAGGAACGTGGCGCTCGGTGTCACCACGTCCAGACGCCACTCGTCTGTCGGTGCGAGCTCCTCATCGTCGCTCGACGCCATCATGTCGCTCCATCCAAAGACCTTGACCGTCGCCACTTGTGTCTCGCAGGCGTTTGGACGAGGCGCCATGGACTCTGTCGTTGTCGTCACCGCTGTCGTTGTTGTTGTTGTGACCAAGAGGAACGGGAACACTGTCGACGGCGACGGCGATCTTGTCGCCAGGTGCGATGGAAAGAAGCTCGCTTCGACCTGCGGCTTCACGTCGACACGCACGACGCGCGTGCTGGCATTGCTAGTGCGCGCTCGACGCACTCGCTTTGCTCAGCACGAGCTCGCGGTACACAATCTCGCGCTCGCGATGCGCAGCGTGGCTCGGTCGCGCAGCGCTTGCCTGTGATGATAACGAGTGTGCGAGCACGACGTCGCTCAAGTCCACAAGCACGACGCGGTGGTCTGCGAGCACGACCACAGCAGTACAGGAGCCGACAAAGTGGATCTGTGCAATGCCAGCACTGCTGCTATCGGCATCGTCATCGCCGTCGTGATGGTGGCGCTGCGGGGAAACACTCGCACCTGGGAGCTTGCGCTTGAGCGTCAGGAGACTCGAAGTCCTTTGAGCGCTGCCGTGGCTGTGGCGATGACGATGACTCGTCTCGTTGCTTGACCGCGCGCCAGCTCGTAGTGACGAGCGACGGCGCAGAGGAAGCTGCGTCTGTGCGAGCAGCTTCATCTCGCTCAAGTCGAATGCGCGAAGGACACCGTCAGCGTAGCCAGCGAGCAAGAGCGTTCCAGCGCACGTTGAGGCTGACAGCGGCGGGAACGAGCTGTTGACTGCGATCGCACTGCACGCTGCGCCGCGCGCTTTGATGCGAGCGACTTCGTGCGCTGTCTCGGGTACGCAGCACACGACCGCGTTCTCTTGCGCGTCGAGCGTCAAGAGCACGGCGTCGCCCATTGCCCAGCACGCTGCCGACGGGTGTGGTTCACGCACAGAGGCAGCATCATCGCGACTCGCGAGCTTCTTCACAATGCGCTTCGTCGCGCCGTCTTTGAACGCGAGCAAGCTCACGACTCCGTCGTCAGTTGCAATGATGCCGAGTCCTCGGTGCGGATCGACAGACATGCTCCGCGGCACTGCGTCGAGCTCGACGCTGTACAGGATCGGCAGCCCACTGCGCGCAACGAGCTGCCAGTCGACTGACGCGCTTGCACTGCGAGCAGGTTTGAGTGGAAAGCGGTGGATACACAGCGTACGACTCGAGCGCGAGCCACGCACGAGGCACTGTGTCTCGGGCGTGCGTATCCACTCCATGAAATCGATCGGGACCTTGGTGCTAGTGCTGCTAGTGCTGCCAGTGCTGCGCCGTCGCTGTTCGCTCGTGTGGAGCATCAGCTGCGAGGTCGCGACGAGCGACGAGCGCGCGAGATCAAAGGCGGAGCAGAACGCCTCCGAGTCAACGCACAAAAGGAACCGACGCCAGCGACGAGCACGACCAGGACGGTCAGGACGATTGTCGAGTGCATCGGTCCATGGACTCGCACACACGATCTGGATCGGACTTGCAAACGACTCGAGCAGCATCCGTGACGAGATAGTAGCGCTGTTGCGCCTCGCGCTCGCGCTCGCGCTCTCAGCACTTGTCGCTGATTCGTTAGGACAGACGCTCGTGAAGTTGTGTACGTCCAAGCGACCGTTGTCGCCAGCAAACGTCACGAACGCGTCGTCTTTGATCGAGAGGATCTCATGGACGTGCTGTTGGTGGCGTGTGTTGCTAGCTGCAGTGTTGACGCGTGACCACTCAGTCGTGTCGGTTGCCGCACGTACGATGAAGAGTCCAGATGCCTCGTGTGTCTGTGCGCGGTAGCTGATGCAGAGAACGATCGTGCTCGTGTCGTCACCATCGCTGCTGCTGTTGAGCTCGTCGTCTTCGTGAACGAACGCGAGTGCATCGATCGTCTTGATGCCAACTGGAAGTGCGATCGTATGGCTCGAGCAGCGATCATCACGTGATCGCAATGTATGTGCACAGATGCGCGTGACGACGATCACATCGTATGCTGCAGTCACGAACGCGATGCGCTGTTGACTTGGCGATAGACACATTCGAGCGACCTCAGCCCTGTCGTGAGTTGCCGTAGTCTCAGCGAGTGTGAGGTCGCTGCAGTGGATCGACTGGTGACCAGACGCGAGGTCCTCGACGACAATCGCGCTGTCCATAGCAAACACGAGACTGCCAGTCGTGTAGGACCACGCGACGTAGTCTGAACGGAGCCCACGCACGACGCTTGAGACTGTGAGCTGTCCACGATCAGTTGCTGAGAGCTGCAGCGTCGTTGTCTTGATGTTTGCATCGTTGTCGCCACTGACGTTGCTGTTTGCAGCTTTGCGTGCGTCTTGCGAGAGCACGAGCGCGTCCATTGCGAGTTCGAGACTGAACTGAGGCTTGGACGACGGAATGGGGACGTGGAGCGACGGTGACATCTCTTCTGGGTCGCATGGTTCGTCCCGACTGAGGTACGGAGCCGACAAGCTTGGCTTGCAGTGTGTGCTTCCGTCTTCACTGAGTCTGCTTTGGTTACTGCTGTTCTCCTTCTCGCGGCCGTCGCTCGCCTTCATGTCTGCAGCGTCAGGATGTGAGGCGTCACTGCTCAACAGTGTCGGACTCAACACTGGAAGCGCACTGAGCTGTCCAGTCTCGCCATGGCAGCTCCAGACAAAGAGCGTGCTCGCTGTCCCAGACGCGACGATCGCTGCGCCGTCGCTCGTAAAGCACACGCGCGAGAGCACGCCCGTTTGCCCATCAAAGCGCTGGTGCATGCGACTAAAGCGCTGGGTGGCGTCCCATCGCCACACACTCAGCGATCCGTCGGCACTGCCAGTGGCCATGTACTTGAGGTTCGGACTCAATGTGAACGCTGTGATCGGCGTCGAGACAAGCAACTGCATCGTCTGCACGAGCTGCAGCGTCGCCAGTGAGTACACAAACAGTCGATCGGTCTTTGAGAGCGCGAGGAGCTCAAGAGCGTTGCTAGCAATGAGCAGATCCTTCAGTGCGTCTTTCGATGGCGACGCACCGCTGCGTCCGTGGTGGCGATGTGCATGGGAAGCGGACGACGACGGCGTGATCGCAGCGTACGGACAGAGCGACCGCGCATGCAGCAGTACAATGCGCTGCTGGTCGGCGCTGATCATCGCGATGTACTTCTTGTCGCTACTGACGCAGAACTTGCCAGCCGCTGCTCCAGTCGCGCTCGTGTCGGTGCACACGTCGGCGATGAGCATCTTGACTGGTGTGTACGCACGCGCACGAGCGTCGTACATGCAGAGCTGCCGACCAACTGCGGACGTGTACAGGACTGCACCCACAGCGTCAAACTGGATCGCGCAGAGCGCGCTCTGGTGCTGCTGGAACTCGCACACGACGCGCGTCGTGCTGCCGTCGCGAATGTCAAAGACGCGCGTGCAGCCAGGCGCAAAGCCGACTGCGAGGACACCGACGTCGACTGGCGACACGACCAAGCACGTCACGTCGTCGTGCTGGACGTCAAACTCGTACACTTGCTGGCCAGAGCTCGCGTCCCAGATCCGCAGCGTTCCGTCGCGAGATGTCATGACGATCTCGTCGCGCTTGACTGCGGTACTGTCGTCGTCTTCGCTACGGAGCAATGAGACCGGCGTGAGCGCCATGGCTGTGATCGTTTGCGTGTGCGACCGCAAGACAGTGTCGTAGCGCTGGTCCGAGATGTCGAGCACGCCGATCGCGCCGTTGCAACTCCCAACGAGCACGCGCAAGCCGTCGCGCGAGACTTGGACCGACGCGACGCCCGCTTCGTGCTGCGCTTCGAGGAAGAAGTCGGCAAAGTCGAGCGGCCAGACGCGGAGGTAGTGGTCGTCTGAGCCCGTGACGCAAAAGCCTTCGTTGATCGACACGCAGTGGATCGCGCTGTTGTGGAGCTGGTACACGCACACGACGTCGCGCGAGTCGTAGTCAACGAGCAAGAGCGTCCCGAGACTCGACGACACGTACAGCGGTCGCATGCGCGGCATGTTGGACGGGAACGCTTGGTACACGGGATCGAAGCCGACGTCCGTGAACACTGTCCCGCGCGCGTACTCGCTCAGGATGACA
Organism: Globisporangium takayamanum; assembly: GCA_023333735.1. NCBI lineage: Eukaryota > Oomycota > Peronosporomycetes > Pythiales > Pythiaceae > Globisporangium > Globisporangium takayamanum. The sequence goes on from JAASFL010000125.1 coordinate 20,584, forward strand.
AGACTGCCTACGACGTGGCTCTTGCGAATGCGCCAGCACCGGACGTTCTCTTTGCCGCACGACACGAGCTGGTCGAGTTCGTACGGCGAGAACGCGATCGTCGTGACCGGGAAGTCGCACGTCTGGCGCGCGATGACTGGCACGGCGCTACTGCCACCAGTGCCAGTGCCAGTGCTGCTGCGCTCGAGCGCTGAGCAGTCCCAGACGAGGATCTGTACGCGATGCGCGTCGTCGTGTCCAACTGCACAGAGTCGCAGTGGCTGCTGATCACTGGCAGAGAAGCAGAGCGTGTGGACGCCGCGTGCATGGGCTCTCAGCGCGGTGACGCACTCGCGACGGTGCATGTTCCACACACGAATGGTATTCGAGCCGTGCTCGACCGATGCGAGTAGTGCACTGTCGCTCGAGAGCGCCAAGCCACACACTGGCGCAGTGTGGCCCTGGAGAAAGTGCTCAGTCGCATGTTGGCCAGCAAAGTCGACAGAGCCGCCAGTCGTTGCAGCTACGCTTGTATGATCGCTGCTCGTCATGAGCGCTGGCGTTGGCGCCAAGTCGCGGATGACGATCGTCGAGACGCTCGCGTAGATGCAGCATGTGCTGCCACGCAGCCAGAGCAGTGCATGTGGGAACGCGTTCGAGAACCCGACGATGTGCTGGAGCGTCAAGATCGGATCCGGCCACTCGGTCGTTGTCACCGCCGCTGTCTTTCGCTTCACTAGCTGGCGAGTCTGGCCAGTAGGCACTGATGCTGCTATGGCTGCTCTGCCTGCCGTTTGACGTGGCGAAGTGTTGCTGTCGTGATTGCCAGTCGACTCGCGCTGGACGATCCCAGCAGCACGAACGATCTGGTCTGCCTAGTGACAGTCACACAGCAGCAGCAGCCTTAGTACGCACACAGTGGATAGCAAAGCGGACGACAACACCGAGATGAACACGTCCGTACTCTAGTGAGAATGGCCGTGCGATCGCGACGCAGTGCGTGCTCTCGCGTCGACGGAGACGACTGCTCAATGACGAATCGAGACGAGCGTTCTTGCTGTTGCAGTGGCCCGTTGTCCTTCTGTGGCGACAACGAGTCATCGCCATCGTCATCGGCTTGGTTGTCTTCGCTCATCCAGCCTGTGCCATTTCGCTTGACTCGGTCAGCGGACAACACTTCTTCCCGCTGATTCGATGACGTCTTGTTTGCTCGCATCGCTCGTAGTGGTGACTGCAGTGCCTCTGGCGCTGGTATGACGTGCCAATCGTACTGCAGTGTAGCCGAGTCTGGGAAGCACAGCGTCGATGGAAGCGTCTACAGCAGCACCAGCAGTTGTCAGCTCAATGAAGACGTCCTTGGCTACACAAACACGAGGCGAGCTAACCTGCTGCGTGTACTGCGTCGCAGACGTGAAGACGTTGCGAACGTTCATCGCTGCGCTCAGCGTCACGCTCTGTCGACGATACAAGCGACCACATCCAGAGACACAAGAGAGAGAGAGACCCAAGTGCGTGAGCGTATAGAGAAGCAAAGCGCCACGTAGAGCATGAGCGCGTATGTGTGCATCGCCGTCGCCTTGCCTTGAGGTGGTGATACTGCTCACGAGCGTACTGGTTGAACGTGTGGAGCTCGAGCAGCTGCACCATGTCGATTGCGAGCACAGTCCACCTGTTGCTCAGTCTGTACACACACAAGCCACGTACATAGGTCAATGGTGTCATTGGACGACATCCAAGTAGCTTTGACACACAAGCGCATACGTGTGTCTGCACATACCGCAAAGGGATGCGCAATACAGTGCCTGCATTCCGAAGCGACTAGAAGAGCGAGTTGAGTGTGAAGCGCAGCGCAGTCTTCTTGGTCGTGACAAGGTCCAAGTGGATCGTGACTGGGAGGTCCTGGATGCAGCGCAACTGCTCATGCGCACAGCCAGCAGCCGGCACACGCAATGTGAGAATGACACGGAGTGCTTGTCCAGTGCAGTTGTGACGACACACAAGACGGACCTGGATGTAGACGAAGCGTCCTGTGAGTCCGAGTCCTTGTGTGCCTTTCGGGGCGTCTCTGTGCCGTGCACACAAGCAGCACGAGTGAGCACAATGCGGTCGTGAATGCCTCGCGAGTGCGATCGATGCTGCATGCCGCACCTCGGGACTCGGAGGTAGTTTGTCGCAGCAATGGCGCCGCGGATCCGAAAGACGCTCTTGTGGAGCTGCGGATCCTGCACTTGCTCAACATCGCCCTGTGCGTGCCAGCCGACGCTACGGTGGTTCATCCCAAACTTGATCACTTCGACAAACGGATCTTGCCAGACTGACACGTGTGCGTGTTTGTCAAGGCATGTTGTTGTTAGTGGGAGGCACGTGTGGGACTCTCAGCAACCATAGAGCAAGAACAAGGACTGTCTGTCCTAGTACCTGGCATAGCAGCGCCAGCAGTGAACGGTGAGACCGCCATCACCGACAGCACGTGAGCTGCTTGCAAGCGAGCGAGTACAACTGAGTGCGCGAGCGTGGTCGTGTGTGCGTCAGTCGCATGCACTTGCGCTACTTGCGACTCGTCAAGATCGCTGCGTCGGTTCACAAAGTCAGTCTCACACGTCACAGACGAATCCATTCGCACACGTCACAGACGGATTCGCACACGTCACATGCACTGTATTGAGGAGTCACGCCATCTCGCACGAGTCGCTGCTGTCGTCACGCAAGCGAGCACGCAGCACTCGTCTCTACATCGCTCTCGTCACGGTTCGGTCGCAGACGTTCGATCGGTCAGCTGATCACGACGACGTTGACGGCGTCGAGAGACCGCTGAGGTACTCCTCGAGTTCGTCAAAGTCGTCGGCGGCAAAGTTCATGACGTCGTCTGCGCTCGCGTCCTTTGCACTTGGCGAGAGCGCACCGAGTCCTTCCAACTCAGCGTCGAGTGCGTCCAAGCGCGCGTCGAGTTTCCCGTCTGGGAGACTCGCGAGTTCGCTCGAGAACGACGCGAGTCCGAGCTCTTTCTCCAAGTTCTTCATGTCTTCAAACTCTTTCGCAAGTCCTGCAATCGCGTCGCTGCTCGCTCCTGAGCTGCTCGCGTCCGTCGCTTTCTCTTCGAGGTCGTGGCCGTGGAGGAGCAAGTCGTCGGTCTCGACAGCTTTCGCCAATGCACCGGACGTGATCGACTCGAGCTCGCTCATGAGCTCCATGTCCTTCGCTTCGTCCCAACTCCCCTTGCGGTTCACTGCTGACGATGGCTTGAGCGACACGTCGTCGTCGCCGCCAACAATGCTGAACGAGCTCCGCGCAGTCGCAGCAGCAGCTGCAGCTTGCTTGGCTTTCTCAGCTTGAGCTGCAAGCGCTGCAGCCTCTGCAGCAGCAGCGGCTTCTGCAGCACGTGCAGCAGCAGCTTCTGCTTCCTGCTGTTTCTTCTTGAGCTGCTCTTCACGAATCGTCTGCAGACGCTCCTTGCGTGCTTCAATGTCGACCCAGAACGCTTCGTCGCGGTGGAGCATGTCTTCGTACGCTTGACGGTCTTCCTCTGTGAGCGCGACGCCCTCGCTCTTTGGCCCACTCGCAGTCACTGATCCATCTGTCGTATGTTCATAGATGCCCACAGCGTCAGAGAGAGAGAGCGATCGTGTGAGCCATCGATCGATGAGGACGGTCGCTCTGTCGCATGAGGACGTACCTGGCTGCGTCTGCGAGCCGCTGTCAGTCTCAACGTCCGCAAAGATGAGGTCGACGAAGAAGTCCTGGTCGAAGCGTGGGTCGCCGCACGCGCCATCGAGCTGCGCCTTTGTGAGTCTACGAGTCGCCAGTGTGCACATGGGCGAGCGTTCACAGGTGAGACTGTGATCCTTGGTGACCTCTAGGACACAGACAGACAGCAGCAAGAGCAGTCATGCCAAGGACGCGTGCATGGTACGCACCGGAGAATGCCCTGTGGGATGTACCCAGTGTGGAACGCGCCGCGGAACATCGACACGCGCTCGCCAGCGTCCGTGAGGTGGCGGCACCGAATGAGCACGTCGCCTTGGAGCATGCAGTCGACGTTGAACGAGACCGAGCCGTCGTTCGTGCTCGCCCACTGCACGCCGTTGCCAGTCTCCATGTCGCGCCACGTCGTCGTGAACACGAGCTTGCCGCCTTTGAAGATCTGGAGGTACGGGCAGCACCCTTCTTCCACGATCTCCTGGACCTCAGCGCTGTCGCTCGTGCCGTCGCTCTCGACTGGCGCTGAGGCATCGGTGTTGCTACTGCCATCTGCGTCGTCACTAGCGCTCGCAGCAGCAGCAGTCGACTCGTGCTTCACGAGCTCCAGCACGCGGCGCGAGCCAAAGACTGGGATCGTGTTGATGATCACGCGGCGCAGCAGCAGCGGCGACGACCGCGGCTTCACACCGTCCATCACGTTTGTAAAGTACTGAATGTAGCTGTACGTATAGCGAGTCATCGGTCAGTCACAGGCGACCACAGCAGTCGCTCACTCCTGTCGTATCACCACTAGTCGTACGCACCGTCGCTGCGATGGAATCGTGAGCTTCTCAACTGACGTGTTGCGCTGCTCGGCGACGTACTCGAGCGCTTCCATTGCGTTCGGGAACTGCCCGGTCCATGCCAAGTAGCACGCAATGACTGTGCCGGTGCGGCCTTTGCCAGTCAAGCAGTGCACCGCAGCGAGGTTCATCGCATCGGCCTGGAGCCAGTTCTCGATCGACGAGCAGATCTTGAACACGAGACCTGCAGTTCAAAGCCCACCGTCCGCAGCCACAAGCGTCCAGTGTGAGCGACTGGAGGTGCGTCCTCGCCTACTGATAGGCAGCAAACAGCGGCGACTCGTACCAAGCGGCGGCGCGGGGTGTCCTGGGAAGTTGAACTCGAGGACCTGGTTGTCAAAGTACGTGTAGTCGTACGTCTCCTCTGAGGCAGCAGCAGTCCACGCAGTCGTCAGGCTCTAGGACGATGGCTCCTACACACAGTAGAAGACCAGTACACAGGACAACAGACGACGCACATACCGCTGAGGTTCCAGATCATGTAGTGGCCGCCGTGCTTGTCGTTCAAGTACATCGCGACGAGGTCGATCGGGTTGTCCTTGAGGAGCGTGCGGTTCGTGCCGAGGTTCATGCTCGGGAAGCCCATTGCGACGATGTTCTCTGTGATGTACGAGAAGTTGAGCAGCTCGAGGTTCACTTCGCCCGTCGAGCGATCGAGCGCGTAGCTGAGACGGCGCTGCAGAGCGTCCATGTCGGCCGCATCGAGCGCCTTGTTCTTCCAGACTGTCGCCTTTGCTGCGCCTTCGCGAGCTGCGACCGTTGCGACGCTCTGCGCTTTCTTCATGAACCCGAGCATGCTCGTCGCAGCGATCGACGCAGCGGCCGAGACGGACTCAGAGTTGATCTTCTCTGCCAGTGCGGCTTTCATGTGCGAGAGGCGGCGGTCGTCGCTCTTTGGCGCAGCGTCACTGCTGCTGCTGCTGGCATCGTCACCTTCGTTGCTTGCAGCTGCATTCGCGGCGTCTGCGCTGTCAGTGGTAGCAGCGTCGCCAGCGCTGACGTTCTGCTGGCTGCTGTTGTTCTCCGTGTTGTCTGCGCTATCCGGCGTCGCTGCAACGTCACTTGCGGCAGGGACAGCAGCTGCACCAGTGAGCGACTCAAGGCTCTTTGCTGCTGCTGGGAAGCGCTTCGAGAACTTCTTGAACATATCGATGCGTGTGTGTAAGTTGGCTCGGGTGTATAGCGAGCAGGGGCTGTCGTCGCGTCCTGTGGATGTCGCGACACTGGAGGTGCTCGTGCTCTTGCGAGTGTGTGATGGCTTCCGCTCTGATGCTCGTCTGTGAACCGCGTGGGAATGTGGTATTCTCGCGGCCGTTTATTTCTTGCGCAGATAGTATATCGAAGCACAGAAACAATATCGATCGCACTTGCATCATCAACACCAACATGCAAAAAGGCCGCAGCAAGTGCGTCCTCTGCGTCTCTGTCTGTCGATGCGTCTCGAACGCGTGCGCTCAATGAGCATCCAGTGACGACTGTGTCTGTGTATGTATTACGCACACGTGCATAGCTCGAATCCAACGGGGTTCCAGAACCTGCGCGACGTGACTGTGCTCTGGCACGGCTGGTTGAAGAAGCTCGGACGCTTTAGCAAGCGCTGGCGCCGGCGCTACTTTGTCTTTGTCTCGATCGCTGGCGGCCGCAAGGAGCTGCGGCACTATGGTGCGCACCTTCATATGTTTATTTGCCGCCCTGTCTGTCTGAGCATGTGTGTACGTGTGTGTGTGTACACTCACGCTTGTCGCTGGGTCGGACCATCGATCCATTCATCGCCTATGTGTGCGTCTGCCTCATCGACAGACACGTATCGCGATGTCCCTGCACTCCTCGTATCGACACCAAAAGGCGTGATCAGCATGACTGACGCGACTGGCATCTGCTGCTTCCTGCCAACGTCGCCGCACGCAGCAAGCGACAGCGCAGCGTCTGGGAAGAAAGCCACCAAGTTTGTACGTCCTGACACTTGCAATTGGATCCGCACGTGTGCTCGTCCCCACCCACTGAGTCTCTCTGTGCAATCGCTCTGGTTGGATGTACCTACAGACGCGCTCAGACGGGAACGACGCAGGTCTCGATGCTCACGACCAGCGCTTTGCAGTCGTCACGCCACTCCACGTGAGTCTCCTCGCGTTTCACAACGGCGCCGAGTGGGGAACGTACGTACAAAGCTCTCTCAGTCAGGACGATGACTCGCTCTATGGGTGCGTCCACTGTGACTACTGCGACTGCTACAAGGACTAACACCACAACACATGTGGCGTCTGATCGCACACACAGGGCGAGTGAGTCGCAGCAAGGACTCTCGCTGCTCGCAGCGCTCTCTGCGTTCTACCCAGCGATTGAGATGCTCCACTCAGGCTGGATGACAAAGAAGCGCGAGCGCACTGGGCACAGGTGCGTTCGCATCTCCCTCTTTCATCGTCATCGCCACTCGACCCAGTTGAGCAACAGCCTGATGAACCTGCTCACGTCGTTGCCTTGACAGTCCGAAGAGCATCATTTCGTACTGGAAGCGCCACTTCTTTGTCTTCCTGGCGTCTGGCGACTTGCTTTACTTTCGAGACGAGTCGCTGAACGAGCTCCAAGGACGCGTGGACGTGCGTCATGCACCGACTGTGCGCGTCACAGGCGAGCGCGTGATCGAAGAGAAGAAGAAGGAGAGTCTGTTCAAGTTTGCGAGCAAGCTCTCTGCGCTCGAGCGCCAAGCGTGTCTTGTCTGGATCGCAACGCCGCCGTCCAAGATGTTTGTGCTCAAGCTCCAGGACGAGAGCGAGAGCGTTAGTAGTAGCAGCAGCAGTAGCAGCAAGCGCATGGAGCTCTCACCAGCTGCAAAGTACGCCTGGTGTTTGACTGATGCTCATGAGCGAGGACGGCGACGTCGACAGTGTTGACACTGACGCCCACTTGTGTAGAAAGTGGCTGTCGCTGCTCATGAAAGGACACGCAGAGACCAAGTACACGCAGCTCGAGCAGTGCGCTGCGTCCGGCAAGTACGAGAACACACCCGAGGTGCGCTCATCAGCCAATCCATGAGCTGTCTCTCTCTTGTCTGGTCCTCACATGCCTACGCTTGCTCACACATGTGGCGATCGCAGATCATCTCTGCGATCCGCGCTGGGATCCCAGATGAGCTGCGCGGTCAGCTCTGGCGCGGCTTCTCGGGTGCGATTGACGTCCAGCGACGCGCAGAGACGAAGCGGTCGATCCGACGCGCGTCCAAGTCGACGAGCTTTCGCCAGTCGCAGTCGAAGCGCATGGCCGTGTCGCCATCGACGCTTCCGACGCTGTTTGAAGAGTTTGCAGCGCTGATCGACCCAGAGGCGTCTCGAAGTCCAGAGACCGAGATGCTGTTTGCGCGTCTGAGTGCACTCGCTTTGAAAGAGACGCAGCACGCGCTCGTACATGATACCGACTTGACGTTGCCAACGCGTCTCGAACGCGCCGAGTCCGACGCGTCTGTGCAATTTGATCGCGAGAGCGAACTCACAGACCGCGAGTCGTTCATGCTCCTCCCGCGACGTGCGATCGACGGCGACGACGACACTGAAGACGACGAGTCGGTCGATGGCAAAACCGGGAGCACGAGCTCGCGCAATACGCTCAAGCAGCTCGTGAAGACACGACTCGGCGACTACGTCTACCCGAGCGACGCGCCAAGTGCCGAGTGGGAGCTGACTGCACGGCGACGGCTCTTGATTGCGACCTCGCGCTTCAAGTACGTCTATAAACGAAAGACATGCTGGAGTTGACTCGACGGCTCGTGGACTGACTGACTGGTGACTCTGCCGACCTGGTGGTGGTGTACGTAGTCCGTTCTCGCACCCGTGTCCATGGCGCGTGTCGTGCCTGTTGCTCGCGTACTTGGAGGAAGAGAGCGCGTTCTGGGTCATCAACAGGTACAGAGCGCTTCATAGAGCAATAGCTCATGCAGCAGATACAAGACGACGCACTGGTCGCTCACATATCAATGGCTCTTTACGTGTGTGAATGTGCGACTGCAGTGTGATCGACGTCGTCTTGCCTGGGTACTTTCACGGCTACCGACCTGCGCTCCAGATCGACGTCTCTGCGTTCCAGTCGCTGCTCGAGAGTCGCGCGCCAGCGCTCTGGTCGCACGTGAAAGCACTTGGGTATCCAGTCGACCGGCTCGTGGAGAAGTGGTTCCTGAGCATCTTCACGTCGTCGTCGATCCCGCTCCCAACGGTACGCTGCCGCGTCCTTGCTACCAACTTTCTTAGTCCACAGTTCACAGTGTTGCAATCGACTGACGGGTCGAATGAACGACTGGCTGTGCAGGTCCTGCGCATCTGGGACGCATTCTTCTCGCAGGGTCTCCGCATTCTCTTTGGCGTTGGCGTCGCGCTGTTCTTGCTCGCAGAGGAGAAGCTCTTCCACGCCACGACGAGCGCAGAAGTCGACGAGTGTCTCCGCGCAACTGAGACGAGCTGCATCGACGCAAACGCGCTCTTTGCGCTCGTGTTCAAAGACGACCTGCACATCTCCTGTACGTCTCATGGTGCCTCACAACTGATGGAGCTCTGTGACTCTAGCTTGCCCTCATGACTGACGTACTCGCCATGTTGCGCCTGCTTGTCTAGGGCTCGCGGGCGACCAGCTCGAGAAGCTGCGTGTGACGCACCGCCAGCGCGTCCTTGAGGTCGTGTCACAGAACGTACGCCTTCATTTGGATCTGCTCATCGTGGCACGTGTCACTGGCTATGTGGGAGCTCACAGGCGTGGCTGACTGACACACTCGTGTGCGTACTTGCTGGCAGGTCGAGCACTTTAACGACAAGCTGAGCGTTCTCTCGCAAGTCGAAGATGTCTGTACGAGGTGCTCGCTCATCGCTGAGCGACTGCTCCATGGTGCCAAGACCTCGCCTGCAGCGCAGTACGAGTCGCTGTTTGATGCTGAGAACGATGTGGACAACCTCGACGACGATGGAATGGGAAGCGCGCTTCGCTTGGTGCTCGTGCAGCTCAAGAGTCTCGCAGACGGCGCGTCGCGTCTCGCAACCGAGCTGAGCGTGCGGCAGTCCAAGTGGCTCGCGCTGTCGAGTCAACTGAAAGCGTGTCCGCTCGGGAAGCTCCCAAGCCTCGACTTGCAGAGCTGGCTCTCGCAAGTGCGCGAAGGCAAGATCTCTGGCGCTGGGCACGACGCGGCAGACGACTCGACTGCGTCGAACGAACGCGCGTACGTCTCGGCGACGCACATGATCGAGTCTTCGGACCTGTTCTTTGAGAGCAGCGACGGTGTTGCTAGCGACCTCGGTGCGAGCTCTCTCGTGCGCGCGCGTGAGGACCTCAAGCCGTCGCATATGTTCCTCTCTGGTGCGTTTTGAGCTCTGAATGAGCCAGTGGCTGGCTGCGAGATGAGATGAGAGGTCCTGCCTCATGGACTGACTGACTGATTGACGGACTTGTCCTACGTGATGGCGCTCCAGAGGTGTTCATGTACTCGGTCGTCTCGGCTGTGAAAGCGCTGTGTGCTGCGCGGCTTGAAGCCCTTAGTGCGTCGTACCGGTTCATGTGGCACGGCGGACGGTGGCTCGAGAGTCCAGTCGAGTACCCACCACCGCCTCGCGACGACGAGCGCGCGCAGAACGCGCGGCGACTCCAGCGCAGCCACACGAACGTGTCGTTTGCGCCAATTGGGAACCACCGCAAGCCCCGGACGCGCGACGACTCGGACTTCACGCGCCATACGATCGTTGAAGACCCGCGCGCTCGGCGCGAGAGCTTCCGCACAAGTACAAAGCCAAAGAGCTACTCGGGCGCTGGCTTTGCGCTCGAGGACGCGATCGACGAAGACGCGAGTCAGCTGCTGTCGCCAGCGATCAGCACTCGCTTTGACCCTCGAGGAGGACCCGTCCAGCCCTCACCAGCATCAGCAGCGACGACGCTTGTCATTGGCGTGTCGTCGGATCCGTGGCTCAGTGCACCGGCAAGTGGTCAGTTCACAGCACCGAGCAGCAAGCGCGCACTTGACGAGCTTGCGCGACAGTACCGCGAGAGCAGCGAGCTCTTCACGCTCGCGTACACCAAGTGCATGGCGTGCTTTAGCAAGTACATTCGACTCGAGAACCGCAGTCGCGACTGGGCACTGCGCGAGCGCGCGTTTGTGCTCGAAGACGACTTGCAGCAAGAGCTCAAGGACATGGAGCGCGCGATCCTCGGCTCGCAGTGGATCGATCGATTCTAAGGCACACAGAGTCACAGAGGGAGAGAGACCAACACTCATTGTCGGTTGCGTACACATCGATAAGTTAGAGAAGGACTGACGACAGCGCTGCCGTCGCCTACAGCTGCATGCGGTGGCCGTTCACGCCCTGAGCACCGATCACAGTGTTCATCTCGGCGGCGAACGGCGCTTCAATGATGTCGTGGCGACTGTGCGGCGATTCGGCAAACGGGTTTGCATGCGCTGTCGTCTTCGACGGTGAGTGCTGGTCAGTTGTCGGTGCGTCGCGCTCGCCCTGGCTCAGGACGTGGATCCCAAGCTCTTCCATGATCTCCATCACTGCGAGCCAGACCTCGGACTTGATCATCGCGTACTTGCGCGCATCGAGCTCCTCAGTGTACGAGTAGACGCGGATCTGGTACAGCTCCTCCATGGCGACGAAGAAGAAGCGCTCCCACTTCTCGCCATGGCGCAAGTCCGACTGGTTGTCTTCATGCGACGTGAGCGCAACGTGCAACGACTGGAGCATGCTCTCGAGCTTGCTCACGCACGCACGGAGCGTGTCGACTGACGTTGCCGTCGCGACGCGGACGTGGATGTCAATGTCTTGCTTCGGGCGCTGCGTGAAGTTCACCATGGGCTTGTAGAGGAAGAAGCTGTTGGGGACGTACAGCTTCGTGCCGTCCATGCTCACGACCGTTGTGTACCGGAGCGACACGCGGTGGACAAAGCCTTTTGCGTCGCCGACTTGGATGAAGTCGTCGATCTTGAATTGCGAGTTGAACGCGAGGAAGAGCCCGCCGACGACGTTGTGGAACTGCCAGCAGTGTCAGGATCGGCCGTCAGTCCTCGCTGTGAGCGCACGAGTTCGTCGGTCCAAGGACGACGACGTCAGAGAGTGTCGTCTAAACGTACCGACGGCACAAAGCCGAGTGCAATGGCAAGACCGATGACTGCGAGGATCGAGTACTTGAGCGTCTGGCTGCTCCCGAGCGCCGACGAGTATATGATGAGCGCAATGATGAGCAGGACTGTGAGCCGCAGGATCTAGGACACAGGTGGTAGAGTGTGAGTCGATGCATAGCACAAGCGCGTGTGAGTCGATGCGAACGGGTCGCATTGCGTCCTCGAGGCAGACAGTCGGACGAACGGGCGGACCTTGACCGACTCGGAGATGACGATCTTCTTGGAGAAGTCACCGCTTGGACCGACAAAGCGCCGGACAGCGAGCTACACGCAGTCATAGCATCGGTAGAACGCGTCAGTAGAACGTGTCAGGAGCGAGACAACAGGAGCGTCACGACAGTTATCCACGCGATGGTGGTAGGTACGTACGCTCTCGACGACATCAAAGAGCGAGTAGAGCCACACGATGAAGAACGCGCCCCAGATGTACATCGACAGGTTGCAGAAGAACGGCTTGAGATGCGAGACATAGAGCGCAAGGAGCACGAGCGAAACGGAGATCAAGTACGCGGACGAGCCCATGCACGACTTGCGCAAGTCTTCGGCAGTTCTACAGTGCATACAGCCACACACGTTACACAAGTCGTAGTCGCGTGAGTACACACATACACACGCATCGCAGCACTCACAGGCAGCGCTAGTAGACGCACTGTCGAATGAACGGGAGCTTCGTGAGCACGAAGATCACGAGCCGCACGAGCACGCGCGGGAGGAACGTTGCGAAGAACACGAGCACAGCAGCACCAGATAGCTCGAGCGCATTTGTCCCGTGCCACCACTCGGACACGCACGACGCTGGGATGCAGTCGTTGTTATCGCATGCTTTCGACTCGGCCTCTGCACTAGGGACGCATGCTGCAGCTGCGACGAACAGCAGCAGCCGTAGCAACATCGTCCTGAACGTCGTGGCTTGGAGCTGCGCCATCGTGGTCGAGTTGCGCTCGATGCGATTGTGTTTGTGCTTGTGTGTTGCAAATTGAGCTCATCAGCATACAAACCTCAAGTCAAAATGGCAACAACAGCACACTGGATCATGAACGACGACACCAATGACACTTGATGAGACTACTGCGCTGTCAAGGATGTCTTCTGTGCAGATGGACGTGCAAAAAGCTTCTACTCAGTCGCTCAAGCACAGTGCAAAGACCACATGTTCATTCGGTTGCTTGTTTGGTTGTCTGTACTTCAGTTCGTACAGAGGGCGAGTTCCGAGCGAACTAGGATCGTCGATGCATGCGTTTGACTTCCAAAGAGTAGAGAGGACGGTGGTGGGGCTCTTAGCTGTGGCTGCAACGTGTGGTGATTGTTTATGAGAGGACCTCACTGGTCGAGTCGGAGCTCAGCGAACGCGCTACTCGTCCGACCAGTCCGACGCCTCTGACATGCTCAGCGAGTCAGCGCGGTTACGCAGACCGATCATTTGCTGCAACGAACGCACACACACAAAGAGAGAGAGCGTTAGTG
>JAASFL010000126.1:0-33614 GCA_023333735.1 Globisporangium takayamanum
ATTAAGCAAATCGGTCAGTTTGTCGATTGTATTTGCAACATTTTGCACTTGACTTGGTCTATTCTACAGATTTGAGCTCCAAGCGTATCGCCAACAGCCAAAGACGTCTCGCCATCTCTTCATGAGCGAGCAGTTGTGTCACCCAGTGCTTCACACGACGATGAAGTGGACATGAACATACGTGACCAGAGACTTGCGCCGCAACGAGTTTGAGTGCACAACGCGTGCTCATGACTGTGGGGAAGGCGGAGCTTGATGTCTCGGTTCAACAGATTGGGTTCTCTCCTTTTCATGCAATTCACAAGTACAGTGTTTCTACCCAACACCAAAAGAGCAACGACAGCAGCATCCAGCAGGAGCAGCATCAACAGAGCACAATGACTGACTGCGTTGCTTTCGATGCCGCAGTTACACCACAAGCAGCCACTCCCTCTTCACTCGACCAGCTGCTCGCTGCATGCCGCACAGGGGACGACGCAGCTATGCGCAAGCTGCTGCAGCAACAGCCAGTTGATCAACAAGACTGGAGACGCCAGTGCGGCGTGGTCGGCTCTCCATGTCGCTGCTCCCGACATCGACGACACGCCACTCGTTGCTGCATGCCGCTACAACCACTTCCGCCTCGTGACGACGCTGCTCCAGCTCGGCGCGAGCGTGAATGCCGCCAAGAGCAACTGTGTGACGCCACTGTTTGTAGCAGCGCAAGAGGGTCACAACGACATTGTGGTGAAGCTTCTGAACCACGGCGCGAATGCAAACAGCCCAGACGACGAAGACTGGACGCCACTGCACACCGCTGCGCAGAGCGGACATTGTGGCGTCGTGATAGAGCTCCTCAAGTGTGGTACAAGCACAGCGGCTACAAACGACCAAGGCGAGTCGCCACTGTGTGTTGCAGTCAAGAATGGACACGCAAGCGTCGTCAACGAGCTGCTAGCGTGTGGCGCGAACGTCAATGGAGTGGACATTGATGGCTCGACCTCTCAGGCGTTATCGAGCGAGCCCCCCTTGCCACTCGTTTGCGCTGCTGAAAGAGGGTTTGAAGCCATCGTCGCACTGTTGCTGCAGCACGGCGCGCATGTCCATCGCTCGCAACACGATGGCTCAAGTCCGCTGCATGCTGCTGCGAAAGGAGGCTTTGATGGCGTCGCAAGACTGCTACTGGCATTCGGAGCAAGCGTGGACGCTCGTGACCATAGCGGAGAGACGCCGCTGTACGTCGCCTGTCGACACGGCCATACGAGCATGGCGGCGCTGTTGCTGGCGCATGGAGCAAACGTGAACCACAGACGGAACTACGACCGAACGCCACTCCACGTCGCAGCCATGTCGGGTCACCACAATGTCGTGAAAGTGCTGCTCGCAGAAGGAGCTGACGTGGACGCGATCGATCAGACGCGATGTACGCCGCTCTTTGAGACTGCGTGGACATGTCGTGGCGAAGTCGTCGCGATGCTGTTGGCGCATGATGCAGACGTGAGTGTCGAGAACGTGTACGGCCAGACTCCACTGTACAAGATCGCATGTCAAGGCAGTCCAGACATCGCCGCTTTGGTTCTTGCGCATGGCGCTGATACAGAGCCAGTGAGCGTGCGAGGGATGCCTGCACTGACCGGTGCTGCTGCGCACGGCAACGCCGCGAATGCAGCACTACTCTTGGCGTCTGGAGCGAACGTGAATGCGACGAGTCCGAAACGAGGGACGCCGTTGCATGCAGCAGTGCAGCACGGTCGCATTGACATTGTCACGGAGCTGCTGGAGTATGGAGCAAACGTGAGCGCTGTCGACGATCGTGGAGTCTCGCCACTCGACCTCGCGGTTGTTTACAACCACAACGACGTCAAGCAAGAGCTGTTGAGAGCAAGCGAGTGAGCGAGTGAGTGAGCACACTGAGTGTGTAGCGCACTTGCAGGCATCAGAAGAGCTCGTGCGAGAGAGGAAGCGCATCATCAGTCGCGTGACTTGGGTGTTGGGATTTTCTAGTGGTTGTCATGGCTTTCTAGTGGTCGTCATGATTATCTATTGTTCTTTGAGATTGTTGGCTTGACTTCATGGAGTTACTTCACGGAAGTTTCAAAAACGGTACAGTGTACCAGTTGTGCAGCAAAACAAGTAAACCAAAATAGTGTACTCAGACCAGCCTAAATTAAACGAAATTGGGCACGTCGAGACCTTGACTCCCAGGTGTTGGAGTCTCGACGACACACTACCAAGACGACGCCACTGCATCGGACGCGATCGCGGCAAGGACAACAGCTACTGCAGCAGCGACGAGCGTCTCGACATCACCAATGCTCGCAACAGTACTTGGTGCATGCCGCAACGGCGACGAAGCGACTGCGCAAGAGCTGCTCGCACATCATCCAGAGCTACTCGACGCCGCTGAAGACGCGACAACAGCGTCAAGTGCAGCAGGCGACACGCCACTCACTGCAGCGTGTCGCCACCACCACATCGCACTTGCAAGAACGCTCGTACAGCTTGGCGCGAACGTGAACGCACCCTACGCAAGGCATGGGCGAACAGCGCTGCACGTCGCTGCTGGCTGTGGGTACACTGCGATCGTGGCCGAGCTACTGGCGCTAGGCGCAGATGTCGATGCGGTCGACAGCAACAAGAAGACACCGCTGCACGTTGCTTGCGAAGAGAGCCGCTATGATGTAGTGGTTCAGCTCCTCGAGCGTGGAGCAGACGTGGACGCGCCAGGCAGCAACGACTGGACGCCACTGATCGACGCCGCTATGAATGAATCCAGTCGGATCGTCACGACGCTGCTGGCGCACAGTGCGCGTCTCGATGGCTTTGGAGACCACGGCTGGGCGCCACTGCACGCCAGCGCATGGCGTGGGAATCGAGGTATCACAGCTGACTTGCTCGCACATAGGGCAGACGTGAACGCTGTCGATCGCCTCGGCCGCACGCCGCTGTATATCGCGACGGAAGGCAAGCACAGCGACACGGTTGGCGTCCTCTTGGCACACAATGCAAGTGTGCATGCCGTTGGCCAGCGAGGGCTGACGGCACTTCACGTCGCGACAGAGCACGACGACTACGCCATTGCCGCACAGCTGCTCGCGCACGGTGCAGATGTGAATGCTGTCGAGCAACGCGGCTTCACGCCGCTTCACATCGCAGCGCAGCGAGGTTACAACAACGTCTTGAAGGCGCTGCTAGCACACGCGCCGAGGTTCGACGTCTTGGCAAAAGACGGCGCCACGCCACTCCACACTGCTACGCAGTACGGTCACGCAGCGATCGCTCACGAGCTCGCGCTGCACGGCGCAAACGTCGACACTACGAGAGCCGGCTGCTTGCGCATGCCGCTCCACGTCGCGACGGAGCACAACCAGTACAACGTCGTGAAGCAGCTCCTGGTGCTTGGCGCGACTGTCGATGCTCGGAGCTGCACTGGCGAGACGGCACTCGGCATTGCGGCTTCATACGGTCAGGTCACGATTGTCGAAGCGCTGCTGCAGCATGGCGCAGACGTGAACGCCACCACGTCAACAGCTCCTCTTTCACCACTTCACCTCGCTGCTTCGAACGGCCACGTCGACACCGTGCGCGTGCTGCTAGCAGAAGGAGCAAACCTGGACGCTGTCATGGCGATTCACAGTGGCCACAAAGCCGTCTCAAGGACGTTGCCTCTCATCGATGCAGCGCGACATGGCCACAAAGACGTCGTGGCACTGCTACTAGCGCGTGGTGCAGATGTATATGCTATGGCGTCGTCTCGAACAACCGCGCTCCATGGTGCAGCAGTGAACAGCGCCAGCGCCGGCGCAGCCGCGCTGCTCGCACATGGTGCAGACGTCGAAGCAGTGAACGCGGCTGGCGAGACGCCACTGCACTTGGCTTCCAAGACAAGCCGCAAGGCACTTGTCACGGCGCTGCTGCGTGCTGGTGCAAACGTCGACGCGCAAAGAGGCGATCTAAGCACACCGCTCCACGTTGCAGCACGCGCTGGCTCTGGACCGATTGTCGAAGCGCTCTTGGCCGCTGATGCAAACGCAGAAGCGCAGGATAAACGCAACAGGACGCCGCTCCTGTGCGCTTCACAGAGCCACCGCTTGGCCGTTGTGCGCATTCTGACCGACCATAGTGCGAGCCACAAAGCTTCAAGTACACACTAGGAACGTGAGACTCGGCGGAAGACTGTGGCGCGAACACATGGACGACAAGCTCCGATAGACAACGCAAGCGTCTCGCTGCTCTCTCTCTGTTAGGCTTATCCAGGTCTAGTTCTTCAGACTGAGTAGAACTACTCACACAGACACACTTGATGGATCAACTGATCGACAGTGGTGCCCTCACGACAAGAGGTACTGCACATCGAGCCGCGAGCACGTCGGTGGCGGTGGCACTGGCGTCGGTGCGCGGATCGCCAAGTCGTTCAGCGGCGCTTGGTTCGGCGGCGCAATGAGCGCGAGGACGTCCGCGTAGTCGCCAAGAACGGCGACGAGACCGCCGACAAAGTCAATGTCGACTGTGTACTTGACCACGCGGCCAGCTTCCGAGAAGAAGAACGTGTTGTGGAGCGCGTAGACGATCTGTTTGCCCAAGAGCTTGTGCCGCAGCGTCGCGTTCGTCGCTGCGAGCGGGAAGAGCTCGTCGAGCGTGCGCTCGGACACAGTCACGCGGAGCTTGCCGTTCGTGCGCACAGCGAGGATCTCCGGCGCGTCGATCACGTCGACCGACTCGACTTGGAACTCGAGCGCTGCGTGCCAGAGCGACCAGGCTTCCCAGCCGTTCAGCAGTGGCTGGCACCCGAGCGCCGAGCGTCCGACCCAGTCAAAGACCTCGACTTGCGGGTCCATGACCGAGTACATGAACTCGCGCTGCGCCTGTGGCGTGAGCTGCGTGCTCGCTGCGAGCGTGCGCTTCTTTGACGTAGTGCCAGTGGCGCTCGGTCCGAGCGCCACCTCTTGCGGAATGCCGTGCTGGAACACGCTGCAGTACTCGCGCACAATGCGTGCGAGCGAGCCGCTCACAGACGCACGTGTCGTGAGGAGCTGCTCGCGGCGCAAGTCTCGGAGTATCCGCAAGTCGGCGATCTCAAACTGCAGCGCGCGGACTGAGCCTTCGAGCGTCGTGGCGTAGTGCTTTTGGCGCTGGCGACAGAGACGACTGCGCTCAGTCGAGAGCTTCTTGCCTGCTGCTGCAGTAGCTGCTGTTGTAATGCGTGTGCGCGACGGCTTTGAGTGCGGCACGAGTGCGCCAGAGGTGTTTGTTGGCGACGGTGTCATGCTGCCAGCGCGCGCCTTCTTGGTCGGTACGACCGCGAGACTGTTCGAGCTGCTGCTATTGCTGCTCATAGTAGTAGTGAGCAACGCACGTGGCGGTTCTTTTCTTCTTCTGTGAGCAGCAACAGTGCGTGCTGCGTGTGTGCGGACGTGGCTGCGAGATCGAGAGTGAGCAGCGCGCTCGTCGAGGACGCCGAGAGCTCACTTCCAAGAGTGTGCAAGCGCGTGGGTACTTATGCATACAGTGCGCGTGAAAACGAGCTTTCGATGGGACACATGACGATGCTGCTGTTGGGAAAGACCAACTGGAGAACTGGCCTCTCCTCAGCAAACATGGGCACACGACGACGGCGTAAACGGCCGAGAGAGCGTCGCGGATGATGTGAGCTGCACGGAGCGGCGGTGTCTGGAGCGTCCGCGCCTTTCAATCAAGCGGTCTGGAGCGTCCAGTCAGTCGCTAGTTGTTGCTGCAGACGGCATCATGTGTGTCGTGGCGATCGATAGCGGCGACGGTCGAGTCGATCGTGAGATCGGCCGCCGCGACGACAGCGATCGCTGCAACAACAACAGCGCCGACGAACCGATGTGTGAGTAACCGTGCATTTCGCTAGCGCGACTGTGTGCAGCGTCCCACCCTCGTGATCGGCGTCGTCCAGATTGAGGAGGACTCGATGCACGAGCCAAATGTGCGAACCGAGCGAGTTCGCCATGAGCAGGAGCGTGGATGTCCTTCACGCGATCGCAGTGCACATGAGCAGCCAGGGCTCGTCAGTCCTCTGTTTCTTTTTCGAGTCTGTCGCCGCACACGACACGCTTCATGACACATGCGGCGGCGATCTCAACAGATCCTTCCCACCAAACAGGTGCAGCACATGGTGGTCAACATGCAGAGCAGCAGACGTCGTCGTCAATCCTAGACGCACTTCTCGCTCTTGCAGGTTCATCTGGTGTGCTCGCCTTTGCCAACGTACATGCCTTGAGGTACGGCATCATCAAGTAGCTGGCGGTGACCAGAACGATGTCATGACAGAGAGACCGCGCTTTGAGCATAAGAGTCTCTTGCACGTCGTCCTCGATGTGCTTGAGCGCGAACGACTGCAGCTCACGAGCATGCTCGACTTTGTCATGCTTCAGTTTGGCTCCCTTGGTTTCTTCTCTATTGAACGAAGCTGTACAAATACTACCTCATTTTATTCACTACTAGTACTAACCAATAAAGCCGACACTTCACACAATCGCATCTCGACCATGCCAGCAACGAAGCGCAAGCGGCATGACAACACTGCCAACAGTGACAGCGGCCACGCGCAGGAGCAGGAGCAGCAAGAGACGTCGTCATGCTCGCTTGACTCTATCGCTGCAGAGCTCCATGCACTCGTTGCCACTGCACTTCGCACACTCGCGCTGCCGTCACTACCTCCAGACAACCAGCAGCTCCGTGAGCTCCTCTCACCAGTCATAGCCACAACCACGAAGAAGCATGGTAAGCGCCATAACGACACTGCAGCGCTGTTCACACTCAAAGCAGACGACCGCGTGCAACCGGGAGCGTACACGTCCGACCTCGCACTCAAGCTCTTCTATCGCTTCGTCAAGCCCAAGCAGCAGTATCAAGACACTGATGTCCTCGACACCATTGGATCCGCTGAAGCTCTAGCGACTGCGCTCGTGACTGCGATGCAGCAGACACTCGCTGATGCACCAACCAGTCAGTTTCGCCACGTCCAGCGCGTCTCACTACCAAACGCAGATACGATCAAGGCGCTTGGGCTCCAGCGCGAGCGTCTGGTCTTCACGACCCGCGAGTTTGCTGTCTTCACAGCCAGCGGCAGTGGCTCGAGTGCCTCCGTCGCCGCGCTCGTCCCAAACCTCTCTGTCTTGTACGAAGACGACGCGCTCGTGGTCGTCGACAAGCCTACGAACGTCCTCAGTGTCACTGGTACAGATGCCTCAGCGGCGGAGCAGTCGATCCAGCGCCAGGTCCAGCGCGTGTGTCCCGCAGCGCGCATGGTCCATCGCCTCGACCTCGAGACGTCCGGACTCTTGGTCGTCGCGCTCACGCGCACGGCAGCGCAGCACTTGAACGCGCAGTTCCGCTCGCGCTCGGTGCACAAGACGTACGTCGCAAAGGTCTTAGGGCGTGTGCGTGACGACGCTGGGACGATTGCACTCGCAATGGGACCGCACCCGACAGAGCCGCTCGTCCAAGTTGTCTACGAGACAAGGACGCCAGCGACGGTGGTAGTGGCTACTGGCAGTGACAGCGGCGAAGAGGACGCAGATCCAGCAGCTCCATCAAGATGGACGACGACGCACTGGCGCGTCCTGGAGCGAGGACATTCAAGTGCCAGTAGTCGTGACGATGATGAAGCACTGGCGTTTGACTGGACGCGCATGGAGCTGACGCCAGTGACCGGCAGGACGCACCAACTCCGTGTGCACATGCAGCACTTGGGCCATCCGATCCTCGGCGACTCGCTCTACTCACAAGCGCAAGTCGCAGCGAAGGCCTCGCGTCTGTGTCTCCACGCTGCAGCGCTCACAGTGCGCCATCCAGTCACGCTCGAGCCGCTCGAGCTCACGAGTTCGAGTCCGTTCTGACAAGTGTTGGGTCCTCTAGGTGTGTCGAACAGGGTAAAAATACATTTCTCCCATTTTGGGTGGGTCACAGATGGGTCAAACCGGGTAAAAAGACGTTATTCCTGATGCTACTAGTGGCTCCCATCGTCACCAGGTCGCCCGCCGCCGCTGCCGCCACCTAAGGCGTCGCTCTTGTGCTCCATGTTCTTGTTCTCCGAGTCCTCGGCTTCTTTGATCATGCCCAAGAAGTTCGCATCGACAGTCCGCAAGAGCTCCTCCATCTTGTCGTCTTTCACGCTCGCGCCGTGCTCCTCGCTCTTGCCGTCGTCCATCGTCGCTTTCTTGCGCTTGAGCTCCTTCTCCTTTGCCTCCAAGTTCTTCTCGCGCTTCGTCTCGCGCTCAAACATGCCGTTGATCGCCGCTTTTTCGTTTGGCTGGAGCGTCGCGAGGCCATCGGAGAGCTCCATGAGCGAGATCATGCCGTTGCAGTCGCCAACGGCAAAGAGCTTCCCACCCGATGGCGCGTTGCCCTGGACGCTGATCGCCGACAGCGCAACGTCGCCGACTTTCTGCGAGTACGCGACTTCGTTCTGGCGATAGAAAAAGTCCCAGACGTCCACGACGCCGTCCATGCGCGTGACAAAGAATACGCCTGCGCGCGTGGGCGACCAGCACCCGGCGGTGACGTACGAGTCGTGGTACGCCGTGCTCATGATCGGCGTCTTGAGGTCTTCGCACCAGAGCCGCGCGGTCCAGTCGCCGATGGTCATGAAGAACTTGTTGTGCGTCGGGTTGCGCTGGATCGAGTAGATCGGTCCGTGGTGCTTCCCGGCGCCCGTGTCGTAGACGGTCAAGCCGTTGTTCTGCTTCGCATTGCGCAAATTGATGCTCAGGACGCAGCCTTGCTCAGTCCCGACGAGGTACTTGGTCGGTCCCGCCTCGGTGTTGTACTCCATCGACGCACCGCCGAACGGCATGCCGTCCTTGTCGCTCAGCAAGATCTTGTGCGTCGGCTGAGCCAAGTGGCGGATGTCCCACCAGAGCATCCAGCCATCAGTCGAGACGGAGCAGCACTGGTTCCCAGTCTTCGATGAGATCCAGAAGACGTCGTAGACTGGATCGTGGTGCGAGTGCTCAATGATCGATGTCTCGGCTGGTGTCGACCCAGACTTGCGGACATCAAAGAACGAGATCAGGCCGTTGTATGACCCGGCGACGAGCTGGTCAACCGACTTGGGGTTGTACCGCATGCACACGAGCGGCGACGCTGGTTTGAGCGTTGTCTCCGGTGTGTTGGGGTTCAAGACGTCCCAGATGTACGAGTTCGCTGGCATCCGCGCGCTCGCAAACTTGGGGTCCTGGAAGTTCAAGATGCAGTAGCACGCAGCCATCTTTTGCGGCGACTCGGGGTGCCAGTCGATCTTGCTGATCGTGCGCTTCACTGGCTCTGGGTCGCGAAAGACTGCAAGCCCCTTGGCACTCGGCTGCTCGGTCGTCGCTGCTTCGCCCATGTGCGCAAAGTAGTCCTGATAGATGTTGATCGTGTTGTTCTACTTGAGTGCGCGGTCAACAACGGGTCCGAGGAACTTGACCGACTGCTTGTAGTCGTCGTCTTTCTCAGCTTTCTTGCGAAAGCGCTGGACGTCCGACTGCTCGGCCGGGTCGACGTCTTTCGGCCACCCGCCTTCGACGTGCCGCATGTTCGAGTTCTTTGTAATGAGTCGCTCCGTGTTCGCTTCGTGCTCGGACATGTCGGGCGTAGTATCGAGACGCGTGATCATTGGTCGGCGCTTCACGTACTCGCTCTCGAGCGCATCGGTCGTGGGGATCGTCGCGAGGACTTTGGCGTCGACGTTCTGGAAGTCGCAGTGGCGACCAAACGTACTGCGCGGCTTGATGTAGAGGTACGCGAGCTCCATGCTTACAGGTGCTTGTGTAAGGAGCTACAATGTGTCGCTCTGCTGCTACTGCTGTGCTTGACAAGTGAGCTCTTGCGTGAGTGAGTGAGCTGTTGCTTTTGCGCGATCTTTGGATCGTGCGTCTTGTCAGGAAGAGGCGCGGTTGGTGGAATTGGAATCACTTGTGCAATGTATGCTGCTGAGACACAAGAGATCCGATCGAACGCTGTTGTTGTATGTGAGAACAAGTGAGCAAGTGAGCAAGTGATGCAAGTGAGCAAGGAATTGCAGCCCATGACAACAAGCGCAATGACGCGATCTTGATGCGAACACTGTATTGACTCGTGGCATTGTCGTCACTTGCTGCTGCTGCTCACAAGATACTTGTTGCTGCTTGCATGGCGTGACGCACGACGCACTTAGTTGCTCTCCGAGCGGTTGTTCGGTCGGCGCTCGAGGTACTGACGGAGCTCCTCGACTTCCTTCAGGTCCTGGTGGTACTTGTTCTGGAAGTAGTTGCCAGCGTACGCACCTGCGCCGATGAGCAGCACGTGCTCCCACGGGTCTGTTCATACAAACACGCATGCATACACAAGTCGCATGGTGAGACGACTCGTCCGCTCGTAGATCACTGCGACTGGCGATGTGGGGTCAGTGCTATCGTTGCGTGAGCGACAGAGCGGATCGCTTCAGCAACACAAGAGCAAGCAGGACGTACGACGCATGTACGGCACTTTCTGCAGCACGTTGCTGCCGAGCTTGGTGGTGAGGCCCATGATCGAGCCCACGACAACGCCGGTCACGCCCATGATGCTTCTTGCTCTGCTGCTGCGCTTGCTGCTGCTGCTTCCGATGCTTGCGAGAGTTGTGACCACACACACACAAACGGAGCAAGGTGTAAAAACGATTTTACTGAATGAATGTTTTTACGACTCAGACAGATATCTGAGCAGATATCTGAGCGAAAATGTGGGTCACATAAATATGATGTGCACCACATAACACAAAAATGTGATGCCGACCACACAAAAAAACAAATTGGAACAACAATCGTCAAAATGAAGAATTCAGTGCGGCAGCATTTGCAGCAGCGGCACTCTTGACTTGGCATTTGTATGTATTCGCGGCATTCCCAAACACAATGGATCGACAATTCGCTGATTAAAAATGCATTCGGTTCAAAAAGCCAGTTCGCAACGTGCCATGGACATGTATCGATACAAACTCCAAGTCACTCGTGCCATAGAGCGGCCACAAGTGCACACCATCTGGGTCGCGTGCTTCTCGTTGTCTGTCGTTGCGGCTGACGCCCTCTGGTGTTCCCGCACGCCCACGTGGTCTTCTCGCTTGCTCGCTCCTCATTTCCCCACAGGCTTCCTCGGCCGCAGTAGTCTCTCTTGATCAGGACCGCTGCACGTCGACGTCCGTCTGTCCTTATTCGCCCACACACGCGCACAGGCACTGGCACTCTGTTGCACTGGCGCTTGTTGCCACCGCGTTCCCACACACACACAGACACATACAGAGACGCCAAGTAGCGCACACAAGAACACACGATGGCGAAGAAGTCGGTGATCGTCTTCGCAGTCGTCGTGCTCGCAGTCATTGGCGCCACGATCGGCTACTTTGTCACGCGTAACGCGACAGAAGCATCGAGCGCATCCGGTACGAACGGCACGAGCGGCTCGAACTCGATGTCCAAGGGCTCGAGTGGCATGAGCAGCAAAGGCAACAGCGGCACGAGCAACCTCGACTTTTCCAACACCAATGCTTCAAACGAAGACAGCGTCGTGTCGAAAGTCACGACGGACCCGACGACCGAGTCGTACAAGCTCTCGGCGTTTGCAATTGGCGACTGGGGTGCCACGACGTACTCGAAGAACGGCTCGTGCTGCTCGCGGCGCAAGGACAATGCGTACAACGCGTTTGACCGGCACGCCGAGATCGGCGTCGCAAAGCTCATGGGCATGGCCGCGGACAAGCAAAAGCCAAAGGTGATCATGGGCCACGGCGACAACTTCTACTGGACCGGCATCTTGGGCGAGACGAACCAGGCGTACCGCTTCGACGCGACGTTCGAGAGCAAGTACACGGCCAAGTCGATCATCGACGTGCCGTGGGTGAACGTCATGGGGAACCACGACTACGGTGGCGGGAGCTACGTCTGCTCCGATGGCTCGGACAACGTCGAGTGCGCTGGTACGACTGAGCTCCTCGCGGCGCTCAAGAAGAAGTTCACGCTCCAGGCGGGCTACAAGAGCCCAAACAACGACCGATGGAAGCTCACGGACCACTTCTACGTCCACTCGATCAAGGAAGGCGACGTGAGCATCGACATCTTTAACCTCGACACGAACGACGCTGAGAGCCACGGCGCGGACCAGATCTGCTGCCAGTGCTACGGGTACTCGGAAGGTGATGACGACAAGATCTGCAAGGAAGTCACGCGCGGCCACAAGTTCTGCTGTAAAGGCGACACGGGCATGTACGACTCGTGCATGAAGCAGTTCAACGACTGGGGCGACGAAGCCAAGACGAAACTTGTTGAAGCGGTCAAGAAGTCGACCGCGACGTGGAAGATCGTGAACACGCACTACAGTCCGTACAACCACTACGGCAGCGACAGTGCGGCCAAGTGGGTAAAGGTGCTCCAGGGCATCAAGGGCCTCCAGGTCTGGATCAACGGCCACACGCACGGCGAGAAGCACGACTTTGCGACGTTCAACATGCACTTTATCGAGAACGGCGCTGGCGGCGGCATCCAGAGCGAGGCAGCGTCTGGCATTCCAGACAATGCGAAGAGCTGGGTGAGCAATGTCTGGACCGCCGGCGGCTTGAACGACGGCGTCATGGACGGCAACACGTACGGCTTCTTTGAGTTCGCAGCGTCGAAGACATGGCTCAAGGTCCGCTTCCTCACGTTCGACTCGAACTGGAAGATCACAAAGGACGACAACGGTCTCGAGTCTGGTACGATCGGTGGCGTCGCAGCGAAGCACTGCTGGTACATCCCAGTCGACGGCACAAAGGGCAAAGCGTGCACGGCGTAAGCAGCTTTTGTGTATGTGTGATTCACTACAAGCTCTCATCGTAGTTGATATGCGTGAGAGAGAGATCCTGTTGCCGCGAGCTAGTGTTTGGCTCTGCGAGAAGTACACTCCGAATGTATTTGCACGACGACGACGCCCTTGTTCTCTTCGGTGTCTTGGACAATGGAGTCTCTCAGAGTGATCCTTGCAACAGTGTCGGTATATCGACTGGCTAGCTGGCGCTGCGTCCGTCCAACGTGCGTGGCGCACGAGTGTTGTATCCATCCGTGCGTGCAATAAGTACGTCGACAGCTTCCAGTCGTAGGTGGTGGTGCCGCTGCTTGCTTGTGCGAGCGTGGAGATAGCACTGGAAGCGTGGATCTGGAGCGGAGTGATCGAGGTTAACTCGTGTCGTGCTGGTGTGATACAGTGCGTCAGAGTGCAGTCGAGTGTAGCCGTGTGCGCGTGGTAGTGTACGATGCGATTAGACGACACGCTCGTCAGCACAGCTCAGTCTTGGGTTCAGTCACCGGCAGCCTGCACCAGCACCACTCAACCTCGAGAACTGGCGCACGACTGGCGCACAGATTCACTTGGCGCAGGTTCAATGCCATCATGGACTCTAGCTCGACGAAAGCAGCAGCGACACGCTTGGGAGGATCCTTGCGATCGCTGCACGCGCGCATACTCTCCGGCATTACCAGTGGTTTCTATGGATGAGCTCAGCTTGTCATCGGCAGAGGGCGGACGATCGCGGCCATGTGCGTGTGTGTGGTGATTGATGGCTCGAGCAAGCGTGCGCTGCGATCTCTACACACACCAGACATACAAGCGCGATTCGCATTGCGCGCCTGCCGATGAGCTGTGCACGCTCGACTTGTTGTCGTGGCAGGTTTAGCGCCTGTAGTGGGTTCGCATCACACACACACACAACATGCGAGACGCCATTCCCGAGGACCAGCTTGTAAAGTCCAACAAGTCGAATGCTTGAGGCAAACCTGTATCGTTGCAGCATGAGGGTCGATCGACAAGAACCAACAGCGTGGTTGCAGAATACGAGGCACAAAGCTGAACTCTTTGCGCTTGGTCCGACTCTCGCATTCGGCCGTTCGCGTCTTTTCGCGCACCTTTCCACACAGCTGGTCTTGCTTTTGAATGGCTTGGCTTGGCGGTGGTGGATGTAAGGACAGCCAGGCCGCAATGTATGGGCGAGACAGACTGCACGAGAACTGGGCTGCTCCTGCTGCTGCTCGGCTCGTGCGCCGCCGCCGCCGCTGAGCACACTCACTTTGCAACTTCCGCTCCAGCACACACTCGGCCGCCAGCAGCAGCAGCAGCTTCACTACCACCACCTCTACTACCACCGCCACTACTGCACCTCACCTGTAGCCATGAAGACGTGCTCGACCCTAGTGCTCCTGAGCGCTGCTGCGATCGCAGTCGCGGACGCTGCAAACTGCGACTTTGGTGCGATCCAAGGCAAGCTCTTCCCGAACGCCACGGACGGTCTCAAGAAGTGCGCGAGCGAGACGGGCGTGGACATCTGGGCGATCAAGGCGTTCCCGACCGAGAAGCAGGCGCAGAGCATCATGACGTCGCGCACGTGCGTGGACTTCCTCAACCAGATCAACGAGCGCGCAAACCGCGAGATCCAGTGCGACATCACGATCGGCGACACGACCAAGGGCTTTGGCTCGCTCATCACGGACGTCCTCACGGGTCAGACTGGCAACCAGACCGACTCGAAGAACAGCACGCTCGATGTCGAGATCCCAGACAACGCCAAGGCGAAGCCGTCGCCGCTCCTCGCTGGCTCGGGCTCGTCCGCGTCGGCGTCTGCGATCAAGAAGTCTGCGACGACCCCGAAGACCGCGACGCCAACGCCATCGCCAACTACGAGCGCAGCTGCAACGTCGACGCTCTCAGCCGCCGCAGCTGGTGTCCTTGCGCTCGTGAGCGTTGCGCTGCAGTGGTAGCCATTTGTATTTGTAAATGAACGTCTTTTCATGTCGAACGATCGATCGCGTGCTGTCTCTTGTTTGGTTTTCCATAGTATCGCACTGCTTATAGTGTAGCGCAGCGTTGTCGAGTAGAAGTGTGGCGCCTTTGTTCTGTAGAAGCTTGCTGCTGTCGTTGTTGCGTGAGCGCGCAAGCGAGCGCCACACATCTAAGACGACTTTCCAAGAACCACTCGCTCAAGCAATGGACATCTATACGACAGCACTCGAGCTCGTAGTACGACAGCATGACCAAGTGATCGATAGATGCCTTGATGGCACATACAAGAACTGGATGATAGTTACGGCCGTCCTAGTTCTTAGCTCAAGAGGAAACGGATATCGAGTCGACTTGTTCGTTGCTGCGGTTGTGCAGACTCGAGGAGCGGTGTCTTGGTCGCCACGCCTGGCTGCTCGTCGTTGCTGCTGTCGTCGTATTCTGAGCTGCAGTCGTGCTCCGAGTCTGTGTCTTCATAATTCTCGCCAGTCTTGACAGAGCTGTCACTGAGCGGCGAGAGCGCTGGCTCGTGGTTGTGATCGTGACACGCTTGGTTTTCGTCATTCTCGTCCTCGGACAAGATCTCAAACACGCGCCGAGGTGGTGACCGCGTCAGAGATCGTTCGATAGCTGGGTCCTCATCATCTGCGTGACTCATAGAGCTGCCCGTGCTCGTGCTGGCTCGTGGTGCCGTTACCCCCCGAGTCGTCTTTACCCAACACTGCTTGGCTCGTGATCATCGCTTGGTTCATGAGCCGCGCAATGTCGCTCACGCTTGCACCAGCGTGCAGCAGAGCTTCGACAAAGCCAACGTCCGAGTCGAACGACACGATCTGTCCGGCGTCCGAGAACTGGAACTGGTTCACGCCGCGGTACATCACGTCTTTGCCAAGGAAGCCCTGGACGAGCGCTTCGTTGTCTGCGACGTGTGGGAACACATTCTCAAACGTCCTGCGCGAGTACCGCACGTGCAAGTGCGACGTCACCGTCACGATCGGACTCTCGCTCGGACCACTCACGTCAATGTTCACGACTTCGACGCGGAGCGATGCGTGGTACGACGTGTACCGCTTCCATTGGTCCAGAAGCGGTAAGACGCCGTGAAGGTCGCCGTAGCGCAAGTCCGGGTCCATCACACAGTGCAGGAACGACGTTTGCTTGGCTGCAAAGCTACTCGCGTCACTACCGCTGCTGCAGATCGCGCGCTTGTTCCCTGTTGGGATCGCATCGACCATGCCGTTTTGGAAGAATGCAAAGTACTCTTGCGCAAGACGTGCGAGCGATCCCGTGCGACTCGCGCGGCTCCGAAGGTACGATTCCTGCCGCACGCCGCGGAGAAAGCGCAAGTCGTCGACTTCGCGCCGCAGAGCGTCGACTGTGTTTGTGAGGCGGTCTTCAAACTCTCCGCTTTGCGCGGAACTCTTTGCCGCGGTCGCTGTTTGTCTTTTTCTTTGCTGGTGGCAGCGCTGCGTGCGACTCGGCCATGTCGGTCGCTGTTGGCGCAGCAGGCGGTCGTGACGACAGCGGCAGTTGTCGCGGCGGTAGCGCCGCCATTGAGTTGCTGGTGGTCGTGCGCTTTCGGCAGCAAGAGAGGAAATGGCGACGGCGGCGGCGAGTGCAGAGACTTTGGGGTTGTTCGGCGCAAAGACAAGCCGCGCACATTTTCGATCTTTTGATCTTTTGTCGTCACTTTTTCAAACAGTACCTATATTTGCCAAGAACATGTGTGGCGTACACTAAATATTGATTCTTGCAGGTTTACAATGAAGGAAATACACCAGAATTTGTTAAACAGAATTCAACGAGTTTGAGAAAGAGTATGTTTCAGGTATCACGTACAGAAAACGTGCTGGCTGAAGCCACTAAAAGACCAAAGTTCTTCAACTTGGCGCAACCAACTACTCGAGCTCGTTCGAGAAGCACCAGCAGCGAGTGCCTTTAGCGAGCTCCAGCTCCATGCATCAGCTCGAGCAAGAGGATGTCTTGGATGTCTGTAGGCTCGCACAGTCGATCGACAAGCAACATGCATTGGTTCTCGTTGGTTGCCTATCCAGAGGAACACGTGAGCGCCGATCGTTCGTGGCTGTCCTGGTCGGTCGAACGCACTGAGTCCAGCCTTTGGATCTCGTCATGTCGGTCCGATACTCGACACCATGCGCCTGGATCGATCGATCGTTCTCAAGCGGACCCTTTTTGCCTTCTAGGACGCGGCACGTCGGCCAAGTCGGCAGTCCGATCGTCCTATTGTCCATTGTCTTTGGCAGCTTTGAGATGATCTCGTCGTCCTAAATGAGCACAATCACACACAAGACGCCATCTCATTAGGCATTGGTCCACTCGCAAGCATAGTGTCGTGTTGTGTACAAGCTACGCACGGCGTCGCGCCTTTGATCCTACAAGCTTCTCTCTCTCTCCTACTCGCTCTCAGTCCTACGACAGAATGAACTGAATGTCCATGATCGGCGACACACCTCCAGCGTCGCTGTCTTCACTCGCGCCGTCGCACGCGATGACGTCACGCTCATCGTCCTCCTCTTCATCCTCCTCATCCGTGTCATCACGCACAACGTCTGGACTGATCACAGCGTCTTGCTTAATGCGCGCATCGCCCAGGAGCAATGCGACGTCGTGGAGGTTCCCGACTGCTTCGTACAGCGCTTGAACAAGTCCTGGGACGAGTTCGTACCGGACCATGCGGCCGTCGCGGTCAAAGTAGAACGTATCGGCGTACCCCAAGTGGACTTCTTTGCCCACGAGGCGCTGCACGAGCGCTTCGTGCGCGAGCGCATGCGGAAACAGCCGCGCGATCGTCTTGCGCGAGTACCGCAGATGGAGCACGCCGGTGGTCGAGACGACGGGACAGTCCTCGATGCTCATCATCCGGAACGACACGAACTCGAGACGCACGGACGCGTGAACGCTCGAGTACCGTCGCCACTGGTCCAGTAGCGGGTGCACGCCGATAAAGTCGCCAAACACGACCTGTGGATGCACCATCGAGCTCAAGAACAGCTCTTGTTTGCTTGGTTGAGCGGCTACAAGCGCTTGGTTTGACGATAGTGGCGACTGGTTGGCCGCTGCCTGCCACACGTGACGCGGTCGGTGGTGCCCACGCGGCGAAGCCGTCGCCATGCCGAAGCGGAAGACAGAGAAGTACTCGTGCACCATCTTGACTGCGACGTTCGACGCTGTGAACGGCGCCGCGAGCATGCGCTCTTCATACAGCTGCTTGCGCTGGTAGAGCGCGGCGATCTCGTCCCGCAGCGCTTCGACCTGTCCGACTGTGTGTCCTGCCTGCTCTTTCTTGCGCTTGCGGTAGCGCCGCGCGCGCTCCGAGTTGTTCTTGCGGACCGCACGCAGTCGTGACTCGTGCTTGGCGCGCGCAGCTGCATCGTCGTCATCCTTAGCCTTGCGGTGAGCGTCACTGCTGCTGCTGCTTGGCGGACGCGATGGTGTGTTGCGTTGGACAGTGTGGTACGGCGCACCTCGAAGAGGCGCAGCTGCTGCTATGTATGGCATATAGAGCGCTGCGTGCGCTGTCATTGCTGTTGATGATGTCGATGTCGCTCCACGCGTCTCGCGCACGTAGCTTGGCGTGCCGAGGTAGCGCCCCAAGACGTCCATGCTCCTGCTCGCTCGCTTGTTGCGTTCTCGGAGCTTCTCGTGCGAACTGCCTGCTGCCGCACAACGAAATGTTTCGGTTTTCTGGCTCGCTCGAAATGCCGAGACGCCAGAAATGCATTAAGAGACGGAGATAGTGAATATAAAGTCATTTGTATGCTACAATGTCTTCTAAACATAACGATAGGTAAGCAAAACTACTACCTGTTTAAAAGCGACCCAACAAAGGATGTGTTTTGATAGGTTATGTATGGTAAGCAGGATTTGACAAGCCAGACACACAGAGCATTTTCGTAATTATTGTATTCTATTGTCTAAAGCTGTTCACAATAGGAGTTTCGAATGCAAGACACATCGCTTGATGACACGCGAAACGTCTTGCTGTTACCGCTTGCTCTTGCTCTCTTGCTCTCTTGGCTCTCTTGGCGCTCGCGATCGTCCTCGATGCTTGTAGGATCATGGTTCACACATAAAGAGCTACAAAAGCCAGTGGATGTATTGACTGCAATGCGTGTCAGGACAAGAGGAACTCGATCGCCATTGCTGCGACTGGCTGCGGCGATTCGGATCTGCTGCTGGCATTCTCGTCGTCACTGCTGCTTTGACCGTCAATCGCTTGTTCTTCATGACCACCACAGTCGCCACGATCGTCCTCTTCAAGGAGCTCAACGCGCGCGAGTGCATCGGGTGTCAAGTGTGCGTTCTCGGGGAACACGGCGCCGCCACTGAGGAGCCACGCAACGTCTTCCAAGCTCCCGAGGACGTCGTACAGCGCTTGGACCATATCCGGCATGAGCTCGTAGCGACAGACCTTCGCGCTGTCGTCAAAGTACCAGTGGTCCGTGTACTGCATGTGCACTTCGCGGTCCACGAGCTTCGCCACGAGCGCTTCGTGTGCCAATGCGTGCGGAAACAAGAGCGCGACAGTCTGTCTCGTGTAGCGCATATGCAATACGCCAGTCGTCGTGACGCGCATGCAGTTTGAGAGGTTGTTGTCCATGCGAAACGAGAGGAACTCGAGGAAGAGAGACTCGTGGATGCTCGAGTAGACCTTCCACTGCGCCATCGCCGGCGCAATGCCCGTCGCACCGCCAAACTGCACGTCTGGCAGCGTCATTGCGCGCATAAAGTCGACTTGGCGCGCGCCGCAGATGTTCTTGTTCGGTGCGTCGGACCCGCGAGCGCCTGGTGGCTGCTGCATGCCGTAGCGAAAGACCTCAAAGTACGCGTGGACAAAGCGCAGTGGTGACCCAGTCGTTGCGAATGGCGTGATGACCGCTTTCTCCATCAGGATCTGCCGCAAAGTTCGTAGTTCGCGCACTTCAGTCCGGAGCTTCTCAACAGCAGCGAGCGTGCTGTCGAGCTCGGTCTTCTTCTTCTCGCGATACCGCTTCGCTCGCGCGCTATTGTCTTTGCGCTGCCGTCGCGGCTTCTTCGTTTGCGACTGTTGCGATTGCTCCTTGAGCTGCTGCTTGTGCGCTGTTGCGCGGATGACGAGCTGCACTGCTTCGTCGGGCGACAGTGTGTGCGTTGAGGCGCTGGTCATGTCGAGCGGCTGGACGCGGCAGCCGACGCCAGGGCTGCTGCTGATGCTGCTCGCGCTGGAGCTGGAGCTGTACGTGCTTGCACTTGTGTCGCTGCAGCGCGTGACGACTGGTCGGTGCGGTGCCGATCGTGACGCCATGCTCGACTGCGACTCCTCTCGGCGCAAATGGGCGAATGGTGCAGTGACAGAGAGCCTGTCCGACGACGACAGACTGGTTCTGGGTTTATCCATTTTCAAAGGTCATCACATGGAATTTGTAACGCACCGCACAGATCTGTTTTACAAGGATATGTACTTGTACAGTGTGGCATTTGAAACTACCAAATAGATCGAGAAAATGGTCATTTTGAATCTGAACGCTTTTCAAACTGCAATCGACGCAACGTTCTGACGAACCCTTTTGGATTTGCCATCTTCGACGACGCTTCCTCCCACACAGACACACGACGAGTCGTTTGTAGAGCTGCCACAACATGACGATCGCAGTCGCTGTAGCGCCCAAAGGTGCTCTTGTCGTCGTTGTTGCGAATGACCAACACAGCACAAGCAAACCAAACCAAAACAAGTTCATACTCCTCAAGCAAGCCAGATACCAGATGCTTAGCGCGGTGCACTTGATGTTTGTATGCTGAATCTAGCTATCTGATACATTTTGGCCAGATCAGAGCTGTTCTCAGATCCGAGTGTCGAGCAGCTCGAGGCGTCTTCACTACCGGCACGCTCTGCTCGATGCATGAACGCGAGTCCGCACGCTTGGTTGATTCGCAGCAGCAACAGCGACAGAGAGAAAGCCGACTGCACGTATCCAATGTATCGTTTGGATGTGCTCGTATGCGTCGTCTTCGCGCGTTTGTTGCTTAGAAGCGCCAGTTGTCTGAATGGACAGCGCATCTGGAGGTCATCAAGTTGCTTCCACCTCCAAGAGCTCTGCTCTGCTCTGCTCTGTCAAGTGCTCAATGCGTTTGTCATCAAGATCGATCGAGCGTATACGGAGTTCACCGCGATAACGCACTAGCACCAGATCACGCCATTCAGCTAGTCGATGGATCGCACTAGAGCATCGTCGAGCTCCAGTCCCAGTCCACTCCCCGTTGTCCAGCTTCGTCTCGCTTCATTCACGATCAATCTTCCTCATACAAGGCACACGGCGCAGCACCAACACGTCGGACTCGTTACCATCGAAGCTGCAGCCACGCAATGATCCTTTCATTCACGTCGCTTTCCTCCTACGACGTCGACTATGACTGGCGCTGTTCACACGATCACGTCACTATCGTCCAGCAAGTACTCGACCTCGAGCTGCGGCGACCGATTCGACCGACTTCTCGGCACGTTCACACACTCGTCGTCATCGAGGACGCCCATCATGTGCTGATTCTGGATCAGCGCTTGGCCGAGCAAGAGCGCCGCGTCATCAGTGTTGCCTAGCGCCGCGACGAGTGCGTCTGCAAAGTCGGCTTCGACGTTGTAGCGCTGGACGCGGCCGTCTTTGCTAAAGTAAAACTGGTTCCGGCACGGGTACACGATCTCGCGGCCAATCAGGCGCTGGGTCAGCGGTTCGTTCCCAACAACGTGGGGAAAGACGTTCTCGATCGTCTTGCGCGAGTACCGCGTCCGGAGCCGCCCTGTCGTTAAGAGGATCGGCGCAGACTCGGACCCTGTGATCTCAATGCTCAGGAGCTCAAACTCCAAGAGTGCGTGGTACTGCGAGTAGCGCACCCACTGGTCCATGACCGTCGCAATGCCGTTGTACTCGCCAAAGCCCATGTCAGGTGCCATCGTTGCCGCCATGAACATGTCCTGCGACATCGTCGAGACTTCGACGTCTGGGAGCCACATGTTGCGCTGCGCCGGCGGGAGCTGCACGCCGTAGCGGAACTGGACAAAGTACTCGCGCACGACGCGCGCGAGCGAGCCTGGGAGACTCATGCGCATGCTAATGCTCAAGTCGCAGCGCATGTCCCGCAGTGACTGGAGCCGTGCGACGTTCTCGCGCAAGTGCGTCACGTCCGACACGAGCGACTCACTGAAGCGCTTGCGCTTGTTGCGGTAGTACTTGCCGCGCTCGCTGTTGTTCATCTTGGGCAAGTGCGGTTTCCGGCCGCGGCGCTTTGGCGCTGGCGCAGCAACTGCCGCTGCTGTTGTTGTCAGTGGCGCAGCCGATTGTGCGTCTGCATTCGCTGTCGCGTGATGCGTTATGAGCTGGCGCTCGTCGTGACGACTGTCGCCGCAGCTACCGCTGTCGTCGTTATTCTCGGCGTCAGTCGCGAGGTCGTCCGGGTTGAGCAAGATGCTCACTGGAATGCGCAGACGCGGTTGCTGCAGCATGAGCTGCGTCGGACTTGCGCTCACCCACGCCATCGTGTCGACGTGTGTTGGCGAGTCGGTGAGTGCAGCAGTGGCAGTCGCAGCGCGCGACGTCGAGTGACTCGGACTGCTAACTGTGCAGTGAGAGCTGTAGGGCATCGACGCGTCAAACGCAGACGTGCGGTTGTCGTCGTTGCTGCCTCTCTCTAGATAGCTCGTGAGCGACGTCGCAGTCGCGGCCATTGCGCGGTGATCGATCGTCTCGGTTCTTCGTCGCGCCGCCGCGTCCGCACACATCGACGCCTTTGCGTGATCAGGCTTGAAATGACTATGTGTGCGCGCCCGACCATGTTCGCTGTGTAACGGTATTCGTCCAAGAGCCCTGTATTTAGACTGGATCGTTCAAAGGGGTATGTGAGTATACAGTTTGTTTGTATCGAATAAAGTGAAATGTGCGATCAAGTACGATTCAATATTTAGTTTCAGAATAGTTCGTATGATAGCGCACTTAAGTACGAGGTGTACAGAAACACGCATGTGCGACTTGCTGGCTCGACTGGATCGACTGGATCCAACTTGCGCGCCTGCTCGCGTGCGAACAGCGCTTGTGAAGTGCCTCATGCGTCGCAATGCTCGATGCTCGATGCGTCCATCTACAGCAGTCTGACAGATCGCCTGAGCGCGCATGAATGATGGCTCAAGCGCAAAAAAACAGCGTTCGCACGTGAGCAGCCGCTTGCCACGCTCGACTCGCTCGAGCTGAGCTGTTCGTTCGTTCGTTCATTCGTTCAAATCTGCAAGCACCATGTTGCACCGAGCACCGAGCCCTAAGACTTCGTGTTGAACGACAGCAACCAAGCGCCCCCTAGCATGTGAATCGCCCGATACACGCAGCAGTATCACACATCACATGACATGCGCTCGTGGTGCACTGACACTCATGCGATTGTCAAAGAGAGCGGGTCTTCATAGCGCATGGAGCGCCGCTGCCTTAATCCTTCATGTCGACGCATCAAGTGCAGCAGCAAGCTGCACCTGCGACAGCCTGCGAGTCTGTTAAACAGTTCGTCGACACCAGTGCATGACCAGCGGTCATTCAGCGAGCTTGGATCTGTTGGATCGTTGTGACCCTCTTGCTCCCTCTTCCTAGCGATGTCTACAGAACGACAATGCCAACACATGTACATTGGTCTTCACCCGAGCCAACAGCTCATGCTTGTCCTCCCTCATACGCACATGTACAGGACTGATAGCGACGCTTCGTCTGTTGCCACAGCCACCACCACTGCAGCAGTTGCCGCTGTGCTCATGGTCGTGGTCGTGCAAGTGATCGATCCGACTTGCCCGACTTGCTCAGCCGCCCAAGCAACTTCAACATCACAGTCCATGTTCATAAAAAGGGAGTTGGTCATGCTGCGACGTGGTAGTCGACCTTGCCCAGCAGCTCAGGTCTCGGAGAGGCTCGCTCAGTTTTCACTAGTTCCTACACTCGATCAAGTCAGCAAGTAGTCGACACAGAGCTTTCGGTCGCTCGGTACGTCCACTGCTGCGTGCTCTCCTGCTGCTGGCTCGGGTGCGATCAGACCAGCGGCGTCCCCAATGCTACTGACGTCGTCGTCGAGGAGTTCAACAGTCGTGGACGACGGGAGCACTGCGCCGTCCGAGTCGACGGGTCCAACAATGTACTGGTCCGCAATCAGCGCTTGCTGCATGAGCACTGCGACGTCGTCGAGCGTCGCGCCGGCGCTCACGAGCGCGTCGATAAAGTCGACTTCGGGTGTGTACATGGCCAAGCGGCCGTCGGGACTGAACGCGTACGTATTGCGGTACGTGTACGTGACGTCTTTGCCAATGAAGCGCTGCACGAGCGCTTCGTCCGACATCACGTGCGGGAACAGACACGCCATTGTCTCGCGCGTGTACCGAGCGCGCATTGTACCATGCGCAACGATCACTGGGTGCTCGGTGGAGCCAGAGACAACGACGCGGTCCGCGCACGTCCGGAGGTACGCGTGGTATTCTGTGTAGCGCCTCCAGAGCTCTAGTAGTGCGCCGACGCTGCGCTGCTGGCCGAGCTGCAGATAAGGATCGACTGCGTGCTGGAGGAACGCGCGCTGGCGTCGCACGAGCACGGCGGTCTCGCTCGCTGATGGGATGTGGTAGCTGACGTCTGGCGAGCCGCGGTGAAAGAGCTCGTGGTACTGCCGCACGAGCTTCACGAGCGAACCAGTGTCGGTCGCACGTGTCTGCAACGCGCACTCAGTCCGAAGGTCGCGCGAGATGCGCTCGAGCCGATGCACTTCGGACTGTAAGTGAGCGACTGCACGAGCGAGAGCTCGTGGTGCTGCTGCTTGGCGCGAAAGTCGCGACCGCGCTCGCTGTTTGAGCGGCTCGGACGGCTCCCGCGCTTGCGTCGCGAGTTTGTAGTCGCCGACGATTGCGCTGCGGTGCGCGGCAGTGGCATGAGCGGCAGGTACCGCACGTTCGCCGCGAGCTGCTGTGCGAGCAGCTCTGTGTTGTTGCTGCTATCGCTACCAGGCGCGGCATTCGGTGGCAGTGCAGACGTCGCACAGAGGAGCGCCCAGAGCGCTGCCGCTGAAGGCGCTGGCGCCGCTGCCATGCTCTCAGACGTCGCGCGCACGTTGGACGACAACGACGACGTCGCCATTGGCTGTTCGGACTCGTGTATTGCGACTGTGACTGTGCTTGAGTGAGTTAGGAACCGCTTCGGTGGTCATCCGTAAAAAAATTGGAACTGTGCTTGAGTGAGTGCGTGAGCAAGAAAGTGACTTGACGTTTGTATGGTACAAGCATGATCACGCGACTGCGTGTTTTTGTGCATCTAAAAATAGAAAGGATACAAACCCTCTTTATATCCAGTACTATCGTTGAGCACATGACAGTTCACAGTATTTTCTGTATTACAAATCTAGCTGCGTACATGAATCAACTGGACTGCGTATGTTTTCAACACAGCACTGTAATTTGACGCATGTTGGAGGTCAAACACACCACACCACACACTGCATCTGTGTCGATTCGAGCTCTTGCGATGGACTCTGTGCTGCGTCAGACTTGTGCGGATGACTCAAGCTGTCGCTCACTATGTTTGCACGCGACACAGGAAGCCGAGTGACCTCGGCTGCCACAAGCCATGACTCACAGAGCACGACTTTTCATGTGCGAGAGCTGTTCATTGTCCATGTCCAACTCGCGCGTCTATCTGGTTCGCTTTGTGTGCGCACAGACAGCGTACAGAGACTTCATCACAGAGACGACGCACCGCCAGTCACTCTGGAACACGCACTTGCAGACGTATGATTTGGATACGCTACAGTACATGCTCGGTGCGCAGGGTCTGTAGCCATGTCGAAGAAGCGGGTGTCAACACCAGACCGCGATACTTCCCCTGTTCGCGCAAAGACGGCTGCTTCGACGCTCGAGGCGCCTTGCTTGCGCGCTTGCATCGATCACGATCGATCGAGTGGCTTCTGTGCGCTCGGCTTCCCGAGAGCGAGCGGCTGAGCGCCTCGCACGCATGCGAATATGCTCGCGACGTGTCTCCATCACAGACCACTCGGTTCGCTCGCACACAGCTGCGTGCATGCGCAGCGCCAAACCGACTCGGCCGATCCCATGATGCACACATGCGCAGTCTGTCGCGACGATCCATCTTCGTACAATGGCTGTCTACCTAACGGACGACAAGCGTATCAATGGTCCTGAAAGAGCGAGCAAGGGACGTCGTGAACGCTTTTGGCCGCATACGCGCAGTCGTCGGGGTCGTCGACGACAACAAGACCGCTCGATTGAGGTATCAGACATTCAGCCACGACTCATCGCGACGATGCCACTCGGATCGGATCGATCCGATCGCTCGATCGAACGCGGAGGTCCACTCGGTCACTCGCTTGTGCTAATCAGATCGAGTGGCAGTCTCACGCCTGGAGTGGCACGACCGGTCACCTCTCAGTCATTCATTCGCGAGCGTCTTGGACCTCGACGACCGGCAATCAGACCTGTGCGTGACCAGCGCTGATCAAGTGTGCGATCGATCGATTTTGAGGTCGAGTGTCGCCATTGCCAGAGGTGCTGCGCGTTCAGAGACTGCAGAGGCGAGACCGTATGCTGCCGCAGGTCGTCGCACCCAGCATCCACCTGCTGCTGCTCGAGCGCGTACAGGCGCACACCTGCTACTACTGCGCAATAAAGCGGGCACTCGAGTGAGCAATGGAGCGAGCGAGTCCGTTTCGACTAGTAAGGCAGCAGCGGCGTAGAGCACGTTGTTGTCGCCGTCGTCGTGGCGGTCTGTCTCGCGCAGAGGTCCTGCATCGAATCGAGTGTCTATTACTCAATACAGCGCCATGCTTGTGAATAGCGCTTTATTCAAACTGATCTGACCAAAAACAACAGAAATTTGCAAATAGCGTATTACAGCGTCATGGCATTTTATTATGCACACTTCATTGCCCATCATCATGGCGGTGTCAAGCTTGCGCCAGTCTGCCGCTTCAAGTCTGTGCGCACGAGGAGGTCCAACACACACGCGCTCATTCGTGCACGCGCACG
Source organism: Globisporangium takayamanum (assembly GCA_023333735.1). Classification (NCBI taxonomy): domain Eukaryota; phylum Oomycota; class Peronosporomycetes; order Pythiales; family Pythiaceae; genus Globisporangium; species Globisporangium takayamanum. The sequence continues at coordinate 26,789 of JAASFL010000126.1, forward strand.
CGGATCGCAACGCATAAGCAAGCCGGCGCCGCGCGACGCACTTGTGTGTGTAACCAAGTACGCCACACACACGCTCTCTTGCTTGGCGGCGTCTTCGCTGTTGGTGGTGGTGTCGACATGGTCAAGTGGTGGTTGGTTGGGAAGTCGAGTGGCGATCGTCGTCGCGCTGCAGCAGCGGGCCGGCCGTCTCCCGCAGCCTCTAGACAGACGCACATTGCGCACTCGCGCTCGCGCGCGGTCTCACTCATTCACACTCACGCTTGGTCGCCCTCGGCTGCGCAACAGCCACTATCCCCGTCGTCACGCTCACTCCCTCGCTTTCCTGCCTGTGGCGCACGCGTACGGTCGATCCATCGCAACCGCCCGCATTCGCTTGATTGATCGACAGACCGACCAAGGCCATTTGTTAACTTGCGCTGCAGCGCCACGACCTCAAGCGACGACAACGACGTCTGCCGCAGCAGCAGCAGCACATTGACAAACACCGACAAACACACACACCAAGCCACACAGCCACCACACACTCCCTCAGTATGGAACTTCCACAGTCGCAGTCGCAGCCACAGCAACAGATGCCCGAGTTCCGCGAAGTGCTCCATCCATCCGGGCTTCGCGTCTTCGTGCCAGTCGAGCACGTCGTCGTCACACAAGAGGTCTATGTCCACGACGCGAAGACGACGTGTCGGTACGCGAGCAAGCGCTGCGCGAACCCGCGCACGATGAAGCGCAATGGCGAGCTCCACAGCTTCTGCGAGATGCACCGCGCAAAGGCGAACCAGAACCAGCGCCGCCTCGAGTCGAAGAAGAAGCTCCAGCGCGAAGGCGGCACTAGCAGCAGTGCCAGTGGCAGTGCGTCGCCCGACCATCCGGCGGCTGCACTCGCTGGCGCGAGTCCTACACTCAGCAGCGCGACGTCGAGTCCGCGCTTTGACGCCGCCATCAACAAGCTCGCGAGCGACCAGTACTATCCACATCACAGCGCCGTCGCACTTGCGCCGTACTCGCCCGAGGCGTTCCATACCGAGCCCGACCACAACGCATGGGTCGCGTCCCATTACTACGAGTACCACCAGCAGCACCATGCACTAGCGCACGACCTCGCAGATCTGCACGCTGAGCCAGCGCCGTTCCAGTCGTACGCGCCGCGACCGCAGCAGTATTCGCCGCAGTACGCCACCATGAGTCCGCAGCAGCAGCAGCAGCTCATGGACTGGGAGCTCTCCGGCGATCTCATCGGTAGCTCCGTTGCGTACGCGCAGACCCTCAACTTATAGACGCCATCATCACCGCGTACCTCACCACACGTCTCTCCCATTCGTCGTCGTCGCCGCTGTCGCTGCCTGTAGAGCCTGCTGCTTTGTCCACACTCGTGCACCAAATTAACTATCGCACCGAAGAAGCTGTGTCTCCATCGTTCTCGCTCTCGCTCTGCTATCTTGCTCTCGCACATGTGCTCGTGTTCGCCACGTTCCTCGACATTGGGTGTGTTGGACAGTCTTGATCGCTGCGGTCAGCTCTGCAGCCTGAGGAGGTGGAAGCGCAGGACAGCTCTCGGCTGTCAAGAGCCGCTTCTTGTTGGTATATGACATGTAGGTGGGGTTGAGATGCATATCAACGCGAATCGATCGGTTTGCCATCGATGAACCACTTCGAGTGTGCGTACAACTGGACATGACCATGACGACTCTGACTACGATCGTCTTACAGTGTCTCTCTGTGTGTGGCTAAAGCCATCGAGGTCGGCGCGATCAAACCTTAAGTGCACGACCAGCTCACATGGATTCCCACGTCGCGCTTGTGTGGCAGGCACTGACACTGCGTTGGTAGATTGCCTGACTGCATTCACGCACCTAGGTGCATCTCATCGCTCGCTCGCGCAACGTGCCCACTGTTTGGCGTTCGACACAAGGCGCTCGTGACTTGAGCGGACGGACTACGCAGACGAATTTTCGCGCCGTCCGCGCTCACGTGCTGCTATGGCAGCGGCATGAGGACCGATCGATCGACCAGATCAGTCCGCCACCACCTCTTCTCGGTAAGTCGGACTGTCTGCCACTGTATTGTTGCTACTACGAACAGTTCGTGCACACAGCGTAGTCCAGCAGTTGGAGCAGTCAGGAGCGCTGCGTCAATCAAGTCGTCGCTGCTGTTCGTCGACGTGAGCCTCTCGTGAGCCTCGTGTCAGCCTCTCGGTGTCAATCAAGTACGATGTGTATGTTGAACATGGAATCAAGTGCAGTTGTTGTTGTTTTGATTTGACCTGAGTTGAGGTGATGAATACTTGTAGGGAATCCAATTGAATGGCCATACAACTTTATCTTGAAATTAGTCTCACGGACATTGTGTGGACTACGTAGTATTGGATTTTCTCCGTTTTGGTCAAAAACCGATTCATATAATGGTATAATATCCCACTAAACTCACACGCTGGATATTTCCACTTGATTCATTCAAAATATTTCAATCAAATGATTTCATCTACAGAAATCAAGTGAACGACAGTCGAGGCGTCCACTTCACGTTGCAAGTGTGGCCAAGCGTCGTCGTCCTCCTCCTCCTTGAAGCGGGCGGACGAACGCGCAGCAAGATCGCGCTTGAACATTGCACTTAGTCGACGACGACAATGGCGCTTGCAGGAGTTATTCTCCATTTTGCGCGTGTGCGATCATCTGATCGCCTCCTCCAACGCCTTCTCTCTCGCGCGCGCTATCTACCTATCTCCTTTGACTCCTCCATGTGGGTTGGCGTCACGGAGCCCACGCCACTCGCCATTCACATGGACGCCTCGAACAACTACAACCTCCAGCAACGCCTCGTGTACTCGCCATCATCGAGTACGACCTCTGCGACGCCTCCATCGCAGACGCGCAAGACGCGCAAAGTCACAGGCTCGATGCGCGATGTCACGTGCGCACCATCGCAAGTGCTCTGCCGCTACGCGAACAAGAAGTGCACAAACCCGCGCGCAGTGAAGCGCACAGGCGGACTCCACACATTTTGCGCCATGCACCGCGAGAACGCGAACCGCAACCAGCGCCGTCTCGACCTGCGCAAGCGACTGCAAAAGCAGGCGCTGCAGTCAAGTGCGCTCCTCGATCGGCGGCAAGGTCTCCGCCGCGGCGCTCAGGCGATCGAGCACATTAGCGTGACTACAAGTCCGCGCTACTTCGACACACTGCCAATCCCGCTGTCGCAGCCACAGCCGCTTCCGCTCTCGACAGACCGCACACAACAACAGCAAGCACACTTGGAGCTCGCGCTCCCTCACAGCACCGATTTGCTATACGAACCCCTCGCAACGCCGACGCCGCTGCGAGACGAAGACGTCACGACACTCATTACACTCTTTGCATCCGCTGAGCAACTGCATCAGCACGACGCGCTCTGTCTCGACGACGTGCCGCTGCCATGCGAGCCTCGCTACGACTACATGCGCGACGCGCGCTTGGACTGACGCAACCATTGCGCTATTGTCTTGATGTTATAGTGCGTAAACCTTAAGATACAACCAAACCAAATGACATGAGCTCTTTCAGCACGCTTTGAGTTCGTGTGTGTATGCCATGCGCTTGCTGCTGGTGGCTCTGGTCAATAGGATGCACCCATGTTCGTTCGAGTGAGAGGAGCAAAGCAAGACAACTCAGGTCCATCCATCGGTCGCCACGCACGCTTCGATCGAGGCACAGCACTGTCATCACACACTCGATCACAAAGCTGGATGGGCAAAGACGAACTCACATCGATACAAACTGCTCGAGCAACAGACTTAACATACACAGACATATGAACTGGCGCAACCACTCTCCAGACTCGACTTCACGCATTCTGCTCGAGACGCAACACTCGTCGCTCGACTCACGTGAGCGCTCGATTGCGTTCTGCACAGCGAACCACAACTCAAGCTTGCTCGACGCGTCGGCGCTTGTTTGCTTTTTGGTTCGATCGCCTAGCGCGCTTGAATATGCGCATGGCATCCAAGTGGTTCTTCGCTTGCGCACACGTTCGCGCCGTGCGGTCGTGGACGTCCGTTGCATCTGTGCGTGCTCTGGCAGCAAGCAATGTCTTCACAGCATCGGCGCGACCATGATCGCAGCGACGTGCAGCGGCGTCATTCGGTTCTTATCCACAGCGTTCACGTTCACTCCGTGCGCCACGAGCGCTGCGATGGCCGCAGTCGGTCCGCCTGCAGCCGCAACAAACAGCGGCGTCTCGCCACTCAAAGCCGTGGCGTTAGCGTCTGCGCCGTGCGCCAAGAGCTTGTTGGCAATGTCTCGTTGCCGCTGATCTAGCTGTTCAAACCGCAGGTTCTCGCCACGCGCGGCTCGGCGTCTCCCTGCCGCAAAGAGCGGCGTCTCGCCACGCGTGTTCGCTAAATGGACATCTCCGCCATGCGCCAAGAGATCCGACACAACAGCTTTGTGTCCGTTGCGAGACGCAACGTGGAGCGCTGTGTCGCCTGTAGAGTTGACTGCGTCTATGCTCGCGCCGTTCGCGAGTAGCATCTTCACGATAGCGCTGTGGCCAAACAAAGCAGCGCGGAGCAGCGGAGTCTCGCCTGACGAGTTCAGGTAGTCCACGTTCACACCGTGTACCAGGAGCTCGTGAACAGACGCTGCGACGCCTTGCTCTGCAGCGACGTGGAGCGGAGTCATGCTGTGTGCGTTCTCAACGTCCACGTGCATGTTGAGCTGCAGGGCCAGTGTCACAGTGCGCTCGTGTGGTGCTCTGGCCGCCGCGTGAAGTAGTGTGTCGCCGTCCGAACGACGCGTCACGTTTGCTTTTGCACGGCGTGCCAACAGCGCTTGCGCAATGTCTTCATGACCCTTTTGGACAGCGGCAAAGAGCGGCGTTGATCCGTCCCGCGCCGCGTTGTTCACGCGTGCGCCGCGTTCGAGTAACATCGTCACGACTTGTACGCGCCCGTGCTCAGCTGCAACGTACAGTGGCGTCTTCTTGTCTTGGTCGCCAGCATTCACGCTTGCACCATGCGCGAGCAGCATCGTGACGATACTGCTGTTCCCTGTGATCGCGGCATGGTACAGCGGCGATGTGCGGTCTCAGGCACGAGTGTCGGCTTGCGCACCGTGTTGGAGCAGCATCTCCACGATCTCGCTCGACCCTTGCTTCACCGCGTAGTAGAGAGCAATGTGTCGGTCTGCGTCGACAATGTTCACGTTTGCCGAGTGCGCCAGGAGCGTAGCCACAATGCGGACGTTCGCCTTCTTGACAGCAGCATGGAGCGGTACGAAATGCCAACCGGCCGACGTATTGACGTTTGCACCGTGCTTGAGCAGCTCTACGACAACATCGACGTTGCCGCGCTCGACGGCGTAGTAGAGTGGGGAGCAGTCTTGAGACTCGGGGACATCCGCCAAAGCACCGTGTGCGAACAAGAGGCGCATCATGTTCAAGTTGCCATCCTGCACGGCGGCGTGCAGCGGTGTCGAGCCGTCGCGATCCATGATATTTGGGTCAGCGCCGCGCTCGAGCAGCGCCCGCGCTGTGTCTGTGCTTTTGCGCCCCGCAGCAGAGTGGAGTGGCGCGTTCAAGTACTTGCCAGGCGCGAAATCCACGTCTGCGCCGCTACGTCGCCGCTGGCCGCAGCTTCCAAGAGTGAGGTGTCTTCGTAGTCGATCACAGCGTTTGGGTTCGCTCCTTCCTCCAGCAGCTTGATCACTCCTGCGTGGCTCCCGGCGCGTACAGCATCAAACAGCTGCTGGTTCAAGCGCCTCTTCTCGGAGTACATTGTGCTGTCGTGTACGCAAAGCGATTGACTCGTGCTGTTGAGAGCGCCGACTGTGAGCGCTCGCGCAATGCTCACGACGTTTGTGCGAGATGCTTGTGCAGAGTGAACGCCTGTTGATGTGTTGATGGATCAGTCAGCGATACTTCAGTTGAGTATGTGGAAAACAACCACAATTCATGCTATTCTAATCTTGGAGATCGTATTAGAGCGAATATGAATTTTAATGCACATAGTGAGAAGCTGAACTGAGGTGAATGCCGGCGCAGCAGGATCGAACCAACTGTGAAGGGCGAGCTATGGCGCTTGCATTCGAGGTGTGTGATCGCACTAGTGTGCGTCTCAGTTAGTGTTGTCGAGAACGCGAGTCAACATCGAGCAGCTCGAGTCGCGTTCGGCACCTACTTTCGCGCATCTAGCAGCGTGGTTGCTGAGGAGAATCATCAAATAGTAGACCGATTTGATTCGCGACTTTGTCACATGCACCCACTCCGCTCGTCTACACATCGCGGTCAGCAGGCGAGCTCGATGGAACGCATGGACCTGCGCGTACGCTTGCACCGTCCTGTGCCACTCTGAAGCGCTCACTCTGCAACTTTCGCGATACCGCATCAAGCAACAGCAGCAAGAGACAGCTCGTGCATCTGCTGCCATTCCACACACCAGCACGTGCATCAAACGTACTCGGCTCCCGCCGCTGCAGCCAACCACATCGACTGATCGCCATCATCTGTGACCGCGACTGTGTGTGTGCGAAAGAGAAAGAGACCAATGACCACTGCCACACGGATACAAGTACACCAGCACCAGCAGGCGCGACGGGCACCACAACTACAAGATGCCTCGACCAGCAGCCTCCCACTACCACTCGCGCTTGCTGCACTCTACGACGCAATGGCAGCGTGGTTCGCTGCACTCGTTGTGCTACTGGCGCCCGCCCCAGGTCTGCTCCGCACACGTCACACGAGTGCTCGCACATGCTCACATACCACATGCAGTGCTTCATCAGCACTACCGCCAGCACAAGCGGCGCGAGCCAAGAACGCAATGCCAACGCGATCCACGCTGCAAGAGCTCGTTGAA
>JAASFL010000127.1:0-33534 GCA_023333735.1 Globisporangium takayamanum
CCAGCACACTCACGTACATCACGTACCGAAGAGGCTTGTGCGACTTGAGCGTGCTTGTGCTGACGGCGTCTGGGCGGAGGCTTGCCAACTTGGTGGGGGAAAACGGAGTGGTATTGATGTAGTTATGTAAGCAATATCTAGAAGGTCTGAGTCGGCTCTTGCCGATTGAATGCTCGATACAAACTTCAAGTCAACGACTGCTCGACCTGGCGCGTTTCTCGCTTGAACAGTCGTCTGCCCGAGTCGTCGGTTTTCTCCTGCCGGAGCCGCTCATACAAATCACAAGTGTTGTGATCTTTGAGGTGTGCCACAAAAGATCTCGCTCCCGCCGACCTCTCGAAGCCGATGATTGGACTGCTGGGGTCGAATCGTCAGAGCTGGTTACCGGGTTCTGCGTATCTCGGTTGCCGACTTGAACTTGCGCGCACAAATGGTCGTCACTTCACCACAAAGCCAAAGTCACGTCCCGTGACAGGGAGCTCCAGAACGCCTTGAGGATCTCCAGAGCATCTCGGGGATCTCCAGGACTTCTCGAGGATCGCGAAGTCGATCTCCAGGTTCGGCTCCAGAGCACTTGCGGATCGCTTGATTGCTCTTGGCGCTGCAAGTGCTCGCTCGCTCGAAGTGCGTCGCTTGCTGGCCGCAGGATCGTGGATACACGGTGCCACATTTCGGCCATCTGGCGGGGATGTTTTCTCCAGGACGTCTCCAGGACTCTCCAGGATCTCTCCAGGATTCTCCAGGATGTCTTCAGAACATCTCCAGAGCGGAGTGTCCAGCGCGCGTACGGGACACGCGTGGCCTGTCGCACCGGACATTTTGCGCTTCCAATGGTGACCGTCGACCTTGATCTGGAAACCGCTCGGTCGACTTGTGTGCAGGAATCTTGATCGAGCAACCCCGCGCGAGCGCAATCACTGGATGTGCGCGAGCCAAAATTCTGGAGATGGTGGCTGTAGCTGGAGAGTCTGTGGCGAGTCTGGTGTGTTTCTGGCGCAAACTGGATTCGGAGCAAACTGGAGCGACTGCGATCGCCTTGCAGTCGACATGACGGTTCCCGCTCGAAAAAGAGCGGCACTTCACCACACCTCGGTCTCAAAGACCATCCTCTCTTCCAGACCCTTGATGATGTCGTCAATGGCGATCCGAGGGGTGTCCGCCAGAGCCTCAGCGAATCGATCAACACTCTCAAGGAGAGGCTAAACGCCTTTCGAGCAGAGAAAAATTTCGTGGGGTCTCACGAGTAGGAGTGTCCGTTTAGTTCGTCCCAAACGCAACGATAAAACATCTTGAAGCTCTCACCTCTTTTTGGTTGACGATACTCTGTTTAGTAGCGTATTTGTGTTGTGCCAGCGCGGCTCTAACGTCTGCGCTTTGGTTGAGGAATATCGTCGCCCTCCGGCGACGGTGCTAGACCATCGACACAGCCATTGTTGTGTATACCGGGACCTTGGACCTTAACTAACGTCGCATTGACCCGAGGCTTGGGCAGCGTGACTTTGAGCAGACTCGCTTAGCTCGTGCGTAGACGCATCAACGGCTCCCTCTTCTTTTGCAGCGTATCGATCACGGCACCCACTTCTTCCTTCTTTCGACTACGTGGTTCTCCTTCACTTCTTCGATGAGCAAATTCCCAAATTCCCAAATATAGAAATCTACATTTTCAAAAATTAGCTGCTCATCATTTGCAAGCAATGCAGGTGGAAGGCAGCAATGCCGCTTCAAGTGCCGCAGTGACTACGCGCCCGTGGTGCTGCGTGTGTCGCCGCTCGAGCGATACGAAGTGGAGCAAACACGCGTTTGCACGGAGCCACCAGCAGCGCGCTCGCGAGTTCCTTGACGAGCGTAGCGATGCGCTTGCCGACACTCTCGCTCTGCTAGACACCACGAGCAATGGCACAGGTGTCTCGCCAACGCAGACACTCACAACGCTCGCAGCGCACAAATGGAGCTGCAGCTTCTGCGAGCTCTATAGGTTCGTACGTGTGTCTGTATGGCTCCTGGTGCAGCTGCGCTATTGAGCTTACTCGATGCTACTGGCACATGGTGCACTAGCGCTCCAGACTGGCGCGCGTGCATTGACCATTTTGCAAGTGACGCACATCGCAAGACACTCGACGCGTTCTGCCGACTCCACCGCTGCGACGCCGGCCGCAGTGCACGCGCAAAGCTGCAGCTGTCGCCTGCGCAGCACCGCAAGGTACGCGTGTGCATTTCCTGCCATCAGCCAGTGGCTGATTGTCTCCATGGCTTACTGACTCATGTGTGTGTGGTCGTCTGGCGCACCACTCTCGAGCAGTTCGTGCGTGCATTTGCGATTCTCCAGCAACAAGAGTGCGAGTCGCAGCGCACTGCGTCTGCTGACTCAGCGCCAGTGGACGATGCGTCCGCAGTCACTGCGAGTGCGCGCACAAGTGCGTTCCTATCGTCTGCAGCTGCGCGGCTCGAGGTACCGACTCTGCTTATCATTGCCGCGGCTCACGGCTGAGTCTCTGTGAGTCCTCTTACGTAGAGCCAGTCTACTGACCCGTTGTGTCCATTGTGCATGGCGATAGGTCGTTGCCGCCGCGCGCGAGACGCCCACTGCTTTGTCGACGCCTTCTCTGTCGGACACAACGCACAGTGCGCCAGTTGTCTCGATGATGGCGCCGATAGCGCTGAGCGACCGCACACGCGCTCTACCGGTTCGTAGTAGTCTCTCTACATGAGCAACTAGTCGCTAATGGAGTACTCTGTAACCTGCTCACCCATGCTTCATGGGTCTCTATGTGGCCATGCGCAGATCGTCACGTCGTCTGATGGTGTGCTCCAGCATCCGCTCGGTCAGACGCCAGACGGTCGGCGCGTCTGGGGCGGCGGCATCGTGAAGCTCAAGTGCGTCGCTCGTAGCTCTCTCACTGTCACTGCATGTGAGAGGACGACCCATCGACCAGACTGACGGACTCACTGACTGACTTTGCTGCTGGGACGCGGTGTGGTGTGGTGTTCTGAAGGAAGCACGAGTGGCTCCCGTGGCCGATCGATCAGCTCGTCAAAGATGAAGACGCGCGCAACACACAGAGCACGACAGACACACGCAGTCGCGACGACAGCGACGCGGCGACTGGTGCATTCGCACATCGCGTGACTGAGATGGCATTTGGCGTAGGACTCGACCGCATTGCGCGCGTGGCGTGGAGCGACCGCGTCGGCAACGTCCACACAGCAGCGGTGCCGCCGTGGCTCGTCCAGAGCGACGACGAGTACATGCGGTGCAACGAGCGGTCGTCCGCGAACGCCACTACGTCTGCTGCTGCAAATACCGAGCGTAAGGACGTTGCTCAGGCTCTGAAGACACGCTCAAGTAGTCGGACGCGCATTGAACCAGCGGCGCCATCATCCGTGCGACCAGAGCGACAGGACAAGATAAGTGAAGAAGCAGATGCGAGCTGGCTGCCCAACTTTGGCGGCGTGTGGCAGGACGGACCGCGGTCCAAGACCAAGCACGAGTTCCAGCAGACGCTGCCGCTGCGAACGTCTTCGTCAGCTCTGTCGATGCGTCCAACGAGCGTCTACCAACGCAGACGCAAAGTCATTGGCTCTGCAGCAACAACAGCACCGGCAGCAACAGCACCGGTAGTAGCTAAACCAGCACCAGCCGCTGCCGACGCAGCGTCCGTGCGTGTTCCACAACCACAGCCTCCACCACAACAGCCTCCTCAAGCAGAACGTCTCGATTCACCACGGCCACCTCATCCCGACCAACCTGCTCAGCAGACTCAGACTGCGACGCCGGCTATGCAAGCGACCATCTCGGCAGCGCCACTCACGCCTATGGTACGAACAGAGCGAGAGCGTGTACGTCTGGAGTCTAGCGCTCAACTAACTCGTTCAAACTCGCTTGTATGTGATTGTCCACGTGCGCAGGACGCAAAGAAGCAGCTGCTGCTGGCACAAAAGGAGCGACTGCGCGCCAAGATGGCAGCGAAGCGAGGGCGTTAACAGCATGTGCTGGTGTTGCTCAACAGTGAGTGGCGTATCCGCAGTGGTTTGTTCATTGACACTGCTGCTGCTGCTGCGTATCGACACTGTCGCTCGTATCATCTACAGTCGATGCGGTGCACACGTGCGTCAGTCAAGTGGACCGAGGCGTCATTGTTACGACCATCGACCTGGAGCGACACTGAGTGCTTGAGAGTCTAACTGGACGCAGCGGCGGCCGCTGCTGCGTCTGCTGCGTCTTTCTCCGCGAGCACCTTCTTGAACTTGCCGACTTGCGACGCAAACGCCTGGTGGCACTTGTCCGTGAACGGCAGACGCATGTCGTACGCATCTTCGCCGTCAGCGTAGTAGCCCTTTTCAATGTCGTACACTCTGCAAGGTTCAGTCACAATCAGTTCGTCAGTATGTCACTACGTGTAGGGACTGGCATTCGAGCGAGGGAAATGATACAATCAGGACGTACTGGTACTCGAGCGTCTTGCGGTACAAGTGGATCGCTGCCGTGTTGCCTTCGCGCACGTGGAGCGAGACGTACTCGGCGCGGAAGCTCTCGACCATCGCGCGCTCTGGTGCACACGCACGACATGACACCGCCATCATGAGTCTCGTGTGCTTGCCGACCAACACACGCCTACACACGCCTCAGACAGAGCACTCGGACGTACGCGCAGCCTTCATGAGCTTCGTCGCAATACCGCACTTGCGGTGCGTGCGGAGCACTGCGAGCGACGTGATGTGGCCGTGTGGCACAGACGCGTCTTCCTCCCTGCTCACAGACACACACATCGGTGCAGTCACTCGTGTTAGCCTGGCAGGCAACGCAGCAGCAGTTGGAGCTCTTGCGAGTGCACGAGAGAGAGCAAGAGACGCACATCTTGGCGAGCACGTAGCCGACGATCTTGCCGTTGTGGTCCTCCGCCACGTGCAGCAGCTGTGGCCACGATGTGATGTGGTAGAAGTAGTACTTCATCTGGTAGTTCTCTGGCAGACACCAGAGGTTCGTGTTTTGCATCTGGACGAGGTCCTCGACCTGTCGTCACGCACAAGTCGTCGTGCCAAACGAGAACAATAGCGTGATAGTGTGTAAGAAGACACACACGTGCACACATGTAGAGAGCAGCAGTAGCACAAAGAAAGCAGCAGACAGCGCGCACACAGGCGCGCGACGTACAGTCGCATTGCGGATCGACACCATCGTGCTCGCTCGTCTTGCGATCCACAGAAATGAGAGGCGAGTGATATTTGGTAGCAAAATATTTGGTGTGGGACACATAATACAATTTTGGTAGCAGTATTGGTACCACTGACACCAGCAACTTGGGCAAGTGAAGCCATGGCACGAGTGTCCATACGTGTGCTGCACTGCGTTTGTCTCCACTCACTCAAGCGACTCCTACTACCACTAGCATCCTACTCGCTCAGTCAAGCGACAGCGTGCTACTTCACTGCAAGTACGCATCACGGAGCGCACCGAGCGACTCATCGAGGTCTTCAAGCGCATCTGGGTTCATCCCAGCGCGCGTGAACTCAAACAGCACGCGCTTGTCGACGCGCTGCACGCGCTGCTTCACGTCGTGCAGATACCGTCCGACGTCGGTCGATGCTGAGAGCTGCGCCACGGCATCGACAGCCGAGTCTGCGAGACTGTCGCGCTGCAGTCGGTAGCTCGCCGGCAGCTTGAGCGCAGTTGGCGTCCACTGCACGATGCACTGCGCACTGCGTACGCGCTCGATCGCATTTGCAAGCGACGTAGACGAGTCGAGCGCCGCTCCAAAGCTCCCGCGCAGATGCACACGGCGCGCAAACACCTTGGTGTGGCTGCTGTTCGTACGCTCGTCGTCACTATCGCTGTCGTCGTCTTCGTATAGCGCTGTGCTCGTTTGCACGGGCACAGCTGGCAAGAGCGAGTACTGGTCCATGAGCTGATCACTTACAGGCACGTCATGTGCAGTCGGCTGCTCGCTTGCACGCTGGATGTTCGTCAATAGCAACTCTGGGTTGCTATCGAATGGAAACGCTGCAGCAAGCGCGAGGACTTTGCGACTCGGCATGACGCCGTCGACAATGTCGTACGCAGACTGTGCACGGTGCGCAGAGAGCGCGAGCTCAATCGCGGTCGCAGCGAGCGTACCCACATCGCTGCAGCGCGAACGGTCGACGCGCAAGTGTCCAAACCGCGCCAGTGGTAGCGAACTGCTCGCCATTGCAAGCGGCACGAGCAATGTCGAGACGTCTGCGAGCACACTGAGCGACGAGCTCATATTGAGTCGTCGTCGCGCATCCGCCTTCGCTCGGTCCCGACTGTCTGGCGTGAGCGCAAACACGCTCGCTGCGCTCTGGTCTGCGAGCGGGTACGTCCAGTCGGTTCCAAACGTCACGACGACTGCGCGTGGACACTCGTCTGCGACGTATGTGAGCAGCTCGTGCGCAAAGCCGCCCCAGGACGAGTCCATGTCGACGAGCGTCTCGATGCACCGCAAGCGGTCGCACTGCTCGAGCACAGTGCGCAGTCGCTCTTCAGCTGCATCGAGCGTCGCCGGTGCCACGCTCCCGTCTTTCGCAGTGCTGTAGCCTTCGTAGAAGTTGTGCAGCGGCATGTGCGCGCGGAACTCGCTCACTTCAAACAAGTTGCTCTCGTCGCAGCGCGCCCAGCTCCAGAGTCCCGTGTCTTCGTCGTCACTTGGTGCTGGCTCGGCGTGCGACTGGTCGTACACTTGCACGTTCCCAGTCCTGCGTATCATCATCACCACACACGTGGCTGTGTTAGCAAGAGCGCCTCATCCGCAGAGCACGTTACGAGAGAGAGAGAGAGCTTGCAATAGCAGCAACGCACCATGCAGCTTGCTCTTGGATCTCTGCTGCAGTGCGCGATCGCGTCGCAGTCGTTGGCGCAACGCGGCGCTTGCGAACACGGTCTGTATGTGATACACAAACGCATTCGGTCATGTATGTATGAGCAAGAGATAGACAGAGAGAGAGAGAGAGCAGTCGAGTGATCCAAAGACAGAAGACGCACCTTTTGCTTCAAACGCAATGATGCGCGGCTTGCCATCTCCGCGTATGAGCTTTGCCTGTCAAAAAGAGCGAAGCAACATCCGTGCGTGAGGACATCGATCGCAATCGATACACATAACGGGTCGTCGCGCAAGGCAGTAGCGTACATCGTCTTGCTGGAGTGCGAGCCACTGCGTGCCAATCGTGTTCGCCGCTGTGCCGAACTGCAGTCGCAGCGTCTCCTCGGTCGCGATGCCACTCATTCTCGTTGTGCGGTGCGTTGATGAAGCTGTTTTCAGGTCACGTCGTTCGGGTGTGTTGTATGTCGGTCATCAGATTATGCAGTTGACAAAATCGACGTGGTCCACATGCATGTGTTCAACCCTATTCGTCGACAAGTGTGAGTAATGGCTGTCAGTTTGAGCAAGATGGCGTGCATATGTTGAATTCAGAGTTTAGCTAGTTATTGGTATTAAACAATTAGATTCTATAAATGTGATCAATGGAAGTGGTATACACATTGTATGCGGCAAGCGTATACTGAGTCACTATACAAATTTTGTCGGGAGAGAGAATGCCTAATGGACAGCATTCATTAGGCTGTTTGTATGATTTTTGCACAGGCGGTAACAACGCATCACTGTGTATAGTTGGATACCAAGTGTCTCGCTTCTGGTGCATGCAGCATTCCTCGATCTCAATAGTTAAATCAAGTTAGATGTGCTAATCTTACGAATTGTTTGGAGATTCAGCGAAATGTGACTGAAAAGTCCTGAAATCTCACGGCTCGTTGAGAGTCAGTGAACGACGACAATGCGACAGCAGTTGCTCGATACTTTATCCAAGTCAATTCAAAACGCGAGGGAAAACGCAGCGAGCGCTTTTGCGCTCTTGCGCTCGAGAGCCCACCATTCGCACTTTCGCAGCCTCGCCACCAGCAAGCAAGCAAGCAGCCGCAGCAGCAGCAAGTACAAGAAGAGAAACGATGAAGACCGCCGCGCTCTGGACCGCCGTAGTGGCCGTCGCTGCGCTCGCGAGCGGCGCTGCCGCCAAGTCGGCCAAGTCCGAGGAGGGCTACTGCAAGGACGACACGACGTGCAAGAAGCTCGCTGACGGGTACACGTGCGTGAGTGTGCAGACCACGCGCGAGAACACGGAAGAGGTGAAGCAGTGCCTGCCATACAAGGTGCCGGGCGACGTGTGCGCCGGCGCGGACCCGGGTCTCTGCCCGAGCTTCTCGACGTGGTCGAAGGAGTTCAAGTCGATCAGCAGCGTGTGCGCGTACATTATCCCGACGTCCAAGTGCGCGGCTGACAACGCCGTGAACTCGACCAAGGGCACGGTCACGTGCATCAACGCGACTTCGTCGATCAGCGACACGACGTACGGCGTGATCTACGGCTGCGTCGACTACGACGGCACGAAGCTCCTCCACGAGTCGGGCTCCAAGTCGATGAAGATGGCGGCTGCGTTCAACTACTCGGCGATCATCAGCGCCGGGTGCGTGAACCCGAAGAACGCTGCGGGCTCGGACGTCGTGTGCTCGGGCCGCGGCACGTGCGCGCCAAAGGCGGCGAAACAGATGGACTACGCGTGCCTGTGCAACGTCGGTTACAGCGGCACGTACTGCCAGAAGATCGACTCGAACAAGTGCACGATGAAGGCGCAGTGCGCGGCTGGCACGTGCAACCTCGTGTCGCAGCAGTGCGAGTGCGAGCCAGGTACCAAGGGCAACCAGTGTGCCGAGTGCGACCCGTCGTCGGCAAACGCATGCAACAAGCATGGCACGTGCGGTCCGATCTCGCCAGGCACGGTCTCGGCTGCGGGTCGCCGCTTCTTGATGGCGGCTGCCGGCTCGGGCTCGGGCGCTTCGGGCGGTGTGACGGTCGGCTCGACGACGTCGAACTCGAACTCGAACTCGAACAACTCGTCCTCGACGTCGACGTCGGGCGGCTTGACGTGCACGTGCGAGACGGGCTACGCTGGTGCGCAGTGCGACCGCAAGGTCTCGGGCACGCAGTCGACGGTCAAGTCGAACACGACGACCGACACGCCTGCGCCGTCGGCGACTAAGTCGAGCGCCTCGGCCACGGTCTTCACGTCGTTCGCGCTCATCGCGACGCTCGTGGTCGCTGTGCTCAACTAGATGATGCCGCGTCTCGTCTCGTCCTCTCCTGCCTCTTTCTTCCCATTCGTTATCTGTCGTGTCTGTGTAGCGCAGCTCCTTTTCGATGGACCCATATGCTAGCACATGCACAGTAAGACAGACAGCTTTGTTTTGACTCGAGTTCTCGTTTTCTTCTTCTTGTCTCTCGTTGTGCTTGTTGTCGCCACGACCACCACCGTCACACCATGATCTCGATCTCACGAGAGCTCTTGGGGTGGCATGACTGTCAAATGCGCCTATTCGTCTGCACGTGGGAATTGCACATTGCAGAGAACACGGGCGATTCGCACGGGAAAACTCCCCTCAAAAATTCGAGACCATCACTCCCAGTGACTTCGCTTTTCTCTCTCGTTCGTGCGGTAGTGAAAAAACAAGGAGCACCAAGTATAGTGAATCCAAGTCGAATCGCTTCCCTGTTCTTTGTGTGTCGAGGACGGCGACTTGGCCTCAAAGGAGCTCAAAGCAGCAAACATCGACACGAAAGCGCACCCACACCACACGCCGCAAGAAGCATGTACAGCCGAGGCGCGTCGCGACAGAGCACGCTCAGCAGCAGCAGCGTCGGCGCGCCGCCCCCGGCGCTGCGCAACGACTGCGTGCTCTACCTCACCGTGCTCTCGGCGCGCGACCTCAAGAAGACGCAGAAAATTGGCGTCCAAGACCCGTTCTGCGCCGTGTACCTCGTCTCGGGCGGCAAAGCCTCGACAACACCTGCGTTCAAGACGTCGACGCACGACAACGGCGGCACCGAACCGCAGTGGAATGAAAAAGGCACGATCCTCATCCCTGACGTCACGTCCGACGTACTCAAAGTCAAAGTGATCAACGAGAACTGGGTCGGCAGGTACGTCTCACTCTCTCACTCACTCACTCACTCACGCTCGTTTGTTCAGTGAGCGGCACATGTTGTTGTGCCTGGGCATAACTGGCTAACACAGTATCGTGCACGCACATGACTGGTCATCTCGCACAGCAACACGATCGGGAAGCTCATGATCTCGCTCAAGGACTTGTCGCGCGGCCGTTCGATGGAGAAGGAGTTTGCGCTCATGCCGCAGGGCTTCATCAAAGTGCTGCTGTACCTGTCTATTGGCCACGGTACGGACGCTTGTGTAGCTGTCGTTTTGTCGATTGTTACGCGCTCACTTGTGCATCTGTGATCCACACACACACACACACACACTCGTGCAGAGAACCCAACGTCGCAGCCGCGCATGCAGTTTGGCGAGTACCCAAAGCACTTTATCATTGGCAAGACGAAGCTCTACCTCGGTCTCATTTCGGGCGAAAAGCTCCGCGACATCCAGTCGTTCGGGACGCAAGACCCGTACTGCGAAGTGTACATTAGCAAGCGCCGGCAGCCGAGTGCGCAGGACCTCGTGTACAAGTCCAAGACGCACGACAACGGAGGTTCGTCCTTTTGTCATTGCTTTGGTAGGTCCGCGTAGTATCGCGTAGGACTGACAGCCTGACGTTGCTCTCTACTTCGCGCAGGCAAGAACCCGCGATGGATGGAGGCGCTGACTGTCGGCGTTCGCTGCATCGAGCACGACTTCCTCACAATCCGCGTCATGAACGACAACAACTTGAAAGAGTACGTCTGTACTGGCAACTTGGCACTCAAAACATTGTCTCGACTGCTCTAACGGACGACACTCTATCTGCCATGCGCTCTGCCTAGCGACTTGATTGGTGAGATGAGCCTGAAGCTCGAAGTGCTTGTCGGCCGAGGGTTTGAAGACAAGAGCTACGCGATCGAAGCGCTCGACACGATCGTCGGGCAATTGCGTCTCCAGATGGCGCTGTTCAACGACGAAGTCCTTGATGACGACGAGTCGGACCACGACGGCGACCTCGACGGCTGTTCGTGCAGCGTCCAGACGGTGAAGCGCGCTACGAAAGTCGGCGACGTGCTCATCAACGGCATTTCGCCCGAAGGCGTGCAGTACCTCCAAGCCGGGACGGTCGTGCACACGGGCTGCGAGCTCGCCGGCGACTACGTCATGGACAAGTTTTACTGGGACGGCGACGAGCTGTAAGCAAATAGGCAGATGGATGGATGGGTGACTCGACGATGCCATGCGCTGCGCGACAAGCAATGCACTGCAGCGACGACAGCTGGATGAGGACAGCAGCAACAGCACTGTGCATTTGAGAAAACATCAGACGTAGGAAGGGTCATATTCGTAATAAATGCGCATCTTCACGTTGTCTTCACTAAATATTGCTAAACATATGCTTCATGTAGCGAAATAATTAGGCTTGACTTGAAAGGGCGGACGCAGAAGCAGACTGGCAGAGACACTCGAGCACACAACACACGTACGCACGCGAGTCAAGCGCTTGGAGCGTCCAGTACGGCATGGAGCTGATTGAAGACTACAGCGCTAGTAAGCGCAGCAGCACAGGGTTGCGACCACTCATCGCAAAGCTCGGGTCTGCGACCGACCTCGAGCGCACAAAGAGCACGAAGAAGCGCTGTCCCGACGACGACTCGTGGACGTCCGTCGACCACCAAGAGTTTGATCACGCGGTGCGTCCGATTGGCGTGATGCAATGCATGCCACACGCGTCGTAGCTTCTCACTCGATCACATTGCGCATGGATGGATGGATGTAGACGTCGTACGTGTCCGAGAGCATGTACCTCGTGATGGAGAACCCTGTGTCGCGCATGCACGTTGGCGAAGTCGTGTACTTTAAAGTCCACGCACTCTGCGACAAGTCTGCTGCTGGGCTCGTCGGTCCAAGTGCCGTCGCACCAACCACGACAGGCACAAGCGCAGCGCTCGACCAGCGCGAGTCGAAGCACGGGACGCTCTTCTTGACAAACTTCCGCTTGCTCTTCCTCGCATTCGAGCGCTCGAGTGCCCGCGGTCGCGGCGCACAGCACGCAGTCGTCGAAGTGCCGCTGGACAACGTCGCAGAGCTCGCCGAGTGCCGCGTCACGAGCGCAAGCGGCAAAGCCGCGAACATGACGAGTCAGCTCGAGATCGCGTGCAAGAACTTTGAGATCGTGAAGTTTAACTTCCCGTGCGACGCCACGTCTGGGTACGTCCTTAGGGTCCTCGAGGTCCTTTGGCTTGACTGACTAGGTCCTCAGGCTGTTGAGCGGCTCCTGTATCGCTCATACTGACCTGTGTCGCTGGCGTGATGGCATGGCAAACGCTACGGACAGAGACCTCTACGTCCGGATCAACCAAGTGCTGTCGACCAAGCAGCCGCAACTGGCGTACGCCTGCAGTGACATTGCAGCGCTCCCAGACCTCGCTGGCTGGGCCGTGTACGACCAGCAGAGCGAGTTCACGCGCTTGGGGTTCAAAGCGCCCAAGGCAGCGCACGCGATGACTGGCTTCCGCGTCACGTACATCAACAGCAACTACAAGATGAGTCCGACGTACCCGAGCAGCTTTGTCGTCCCCGCGTCGGTCTCAGACGGCGAGCTGCGCAAGATCAGCCACTTTCGTGCGCGTGGTCGCGTCCCTGCAGTGACGTACCGCCACCGAAACGACGCTGTGATTGCGCGCTGTGCGCAGCCACTCGTGGGACTGCGCCGCAAGCGATGCTCATCGGACGAAGCGTACATGACGGCGCTCCGGCGCGAGTCGACTGGGAAGCTGTTGTTTGTCGACTGCCGCAGTCAGGTACGTGCGACTGACTAAATCTGCTGCTGTCTGGTGTCTGACGCGCCTCACACTTACACTGTACGCCTGCCGCACGTGGGACTCCTTCATGACGGTGGCTGCTGATGCAGACCAGCGCGTATGGGAACATTGCGCTCGGTGGCGGGTTTGAAGTGTACGTGTGTCGCTCTGTTGGCGTGTGTGGATCGATGGACCTGTGGTAGTGACAGAGTCTGGCTGTCTGGACGTGTGAGTAGCTTGGACTACTATCGCGAGACGAGCATCGTGTTCATGGGAATTGAGAACATCCACTCGATGCGCGACTCGATCCGCAAGCTCTTTGAGCTCATCAAGAACGAAGCGCGCGGGAACGAGCGGTCGAACTGGTGGTCCTGTCTCGAAGTACGTCGGTGTCTATGCACTGAGACGTCAGTGCCTGAAGCGCCTGCTGGTCAGGAGATCCACTGACTAACTGACTTGCTATGCCTGTGCTATCAACAGAGCACGCGCTGGCTCGAGCACGTGCGCTCGGTGCTTGTGTCCTGTGCGATGTGCGTGTCCAAGCTCACGGAAGAAGCGACCAGTCTCTTGATCCACTGCTCCGACGGCTGGGACCGCACGGCGCAGCTCGTTGCGCTCACGAAGCTCTGCGTCGATCCGTTCTACCGCACGACCAAGGGCTTCCAGGTCCTCATTGAGCAAGAGTGGTGTGCGTTTGGGCACCAGTTCCGCGCGCGCTCGGGTCACACCGTCGACCACGCGAGCTACTGGGAAGACGAGCACGCGTCGCCAGTGTTCATGCAGTTCATCGACGCTGTGTGGCAGCTCATGCGGCAGTTCCCGTGCTCGTTCGAGTTCAACGAGCGGTACTTGATCGCGCTACTCGACGAGGCGTACAGCAAGCGCAGTGGGACGTTCCTGCACGACTGCGAAGAGTCTCGGATCGTACGTCTCTCGAGCTCTGCCAGTGTCTGTTGCTGGCTGCTCTAGGACATCAGACAAGGCAGGACTGACCTGTGTATGGTTGACTGACTGACTGACGGATGGTCGTCTAGGGCTCGATGACACTCACGCGCTGCCTCAGTGCCTGGACACTGCTCGACTCGCACCCGATGGCCGCGGACTATGCGAATCCGTTCTACATCGTGCCGTTTGAGACAACGACCGATCGCGCTGCTGTTGACCAGCGCTCGCCAGTTGTGCTCCAGTTCAAGTGGCACACGAGCTCGCTTGCGATCTGGACGGCGTTCTACTTGCGGTCACTGGAAGCGAGCGACTCTCGGGTATCGCAGGTCTTTTCGATGACCCTAGCTGCTGCTGTCACGGCTCAGAGGCGAGTGCGTCGTCGACTCACACGCGTGTGTGGTCCTCGTACTGTGTCTTGTGTGTCGTAGGACGCGTGGGCAAAAGAGCTTCAAGTGACGCAGCGCGAGCTCCAGGACCAGCTCAGCACCGCGCACCAGAAGCTCCAGAGCCAGACCGAAGCCAACTCGGAGCTCGTGACGGAGCTCGAAACACTCCGGCGCGAGAGTGCGCGGCTGCGTATGGCGTTGCAAGGTCAAGTCTTTCGCGACGATGCCATGGGGCTCTTGGTGCACGAGCAAGAGGACGACGACGACGACGGCGTGCTCTTGAGCGTCACGCCAGTCGGCACGACGGCGACGAATGACGACAATGCGAGCAAACCGCGTCGGTCGTGGCCATTTGCGTGCGCAGGAGGGGGATCTGCAAAGAGCTCGTCGTCACCACCGCCGCCGAGTGGATTCGACACGCACCAAGCAGGCTACAACCTCCCCCACGGTGGCTTTGTCGGAGCGTCGATCAGCTCGGGCTTTGAGATCTTCCACTCGTACTTTGATCCACACGTGCGTGGGAGTGGGAGCGTCCCCGCGACTGCCGTTCCAAGTGTCCGAGCAAGTGGCTGCAGTGGGTCGTCAGTGTTTGGTCGACAAGCGTCGCAACAGCAGGAGCACGAGCGACGCGCGACGGCTGCTGCTGTGAACGAAGTCGTGCAGTGAAGAAGAAGAAGATCGGACTGATTGCATGGAGGACGGTTGGGTATGATTTTGTAGATAGACGAGAGAGCGACGGATACACACACACAGACAGGAGGGAGGTCGACTGAGTGTGTGTGACAAGCACACAGATGTAGTCGTGCAGATGAGAGGCGACGACGTCCAGTACGAAGCTTTGGTCGATGGGCTTTGGCGCTTTGGTGCTCAGGACGTGCTCAAGACGAGCAGGACGCGAAACAAAAATAGTGATACACCACAGCCCAAACTAAACAAGATTGGGCATCATTTGGGTTGCACAAATCTGAGTCATTTCTTCCCTTGCTCGCTGGCTTGTTCGAGCAGTATGGACGCGAACATGCTCGACCACATCGTGCGCGTTGCGGCCGAGGAGGATGAGAAAGAGTGCAAGCTCCTCAGCGGCGGCTTTGCTGCGCTCATGCAGGTGCTCTTGGGCTTCATCGCGTTTTCTGTGCTGATCGTCAAGCGCTACAATGAAGTCCCGCAGCGGCCACTCGCGGTGCGTCTTGTCTATCATAGCTGTTGTTCTTGGAGCTGCTGCTGCTGCTTTGTTAGTAGTGAAATGCGCGCTGCTGCTCATGTGCATGTGCCTCACACTACTGCGCTTGACAATCGTGACGCAGGTGTGGGGCTTTGACGCGTCAAAGCAAATGGTCGGCGCTGGCTTTGCGCACGTAGCGAACCTGCTCATTGCGATCTTGCTATATCAGCACCAGCTCGAGGCGGAGCAAGTGCTCAAAGGCGTCGACCAGGTACATTACATGTACAAGAGCAAGCGCGAGTCTGGAAGAGATCGTGGCGCACACTCACACACTCAACTCATACTCACTGACGGTGACGATGTATGTCGCTGCAGTGCGCGTTCTACTTTGTCAACTTCACGATGGACACGACGTTCGGCGTGTTTCTCAACTGGGTCTTCCTCGAAGCCTTCTCACTACTCGCCGTGCGCTGTCAGTGGACGTCAGTGATGGTCACTGGCGACTACGGCAACCCGATCCGCATTCGGTACGTCCATGATCGCAGCCATGCAGTCGCAGTCGAGCGAGTTTGGGACTTACCCCGTTGCCCTTCATGCATGCACTCTAGGAACTGGCTGGCGCAGCTCGCGTCGTGGCTCTTCATCATTCTCTGGACAAAGCTCGTGATCGCAGTCTTCATCGTCGCGCTCGAGAAGCCGCTCGGAGACCTCGCAATGTGGGTCTTTGCACCGCTGCGGCCGTACCCGCGCGTCGAGCTCGCGCTCGTGATGATCGCGTGTCCGTGTCTCATGAACGCGCTCCAGTTCTGGATCCAGGACAGCTTCTTGAAGAAAGACGTGCGCGACGACTGCGTCCTCGTGGCGTCGTCGTCGGCAACGTTGAAGACGTCGCCAAGCGATGGCCACGTGAGCGGAAAGTCGGGACTCACCGAGATCTCGTCGTCGTCTGCTGCGTCGTCGCCGCTTGGAGCAGTCGACATACGCAGCGACTGTGACGACAGCAGTGATGGTGTTACCACGACAGCAGCAGCAGCAGTTGTCGTTGTGACGCACCAGCGCAGCGCAGCCGACCAAGTCGCTGTGACGTCCGTCTAAGAGCAAGTCAACATGGCGACTTGGTTGAGTTGCTTGGCATTCACAGACTCCTTCGAGGGCAGAGCGCGTCCAGTGATGAACTCGTGTGGCGTTCGTGTTGCTTCGCACAGACTCTCTCGTTGTGTTTGGACATTCATGGATGCACGCAGCTCTCGCTCGCTCTCTCCTGTTTGCCTACTATCTACTCTCACTCTCTCTTCTCTTGCTTGCTCTCTTACTCCTGTGCGTCTTCTATTTGTTCTTGCCCTTGAGGAAGAAGAGCGCACCAGCGCCGACCATGAGCAGCACCGACGCAGCGCTCGCGAGCACAACGGCGCTCGAGCCGTCCGAGTTCGCGCGCGCTTTCTTCTTGTTCTTCTTTGCTTTCTTCGCAGCGGCAGCAGCAGCAGCAGCAGCAAGTGCCTTTGCGTCGTCGTCGTCCGAGTCGTCGTCGTCGTCGTCCGACTTATCGTCCGAGTCCGACTCAATGTCCTCTTCGACCTTTGTGAGCTTGCGCTGCCGCGTCTTCGTCGCAGTCGGCGTCGACTTGGTCGAGCTCGCAGGCGACCCGCCGCCACTTGCGTCCTTGCCCTTCTTCTTCTTGCTACTGCTGTCGCCCGCTTTGACGACATCGACGAGGAGCACAATGCGCTTCCAGCCCACGCGCTTGGCCATCCCAACGGCTTCCACGAGACTCTCGTCGGTCGTGAGGACCGCGAGGTCGCCGTCGTCGTCTTCGTACTTGACGCGGATCTCGTCGCTCGCATCGACGCCCATTTTGCCGCGCACGTGGTCAAACAGGACCGTGATCGAGTCGTAGCGGCAGAGGATGCGGTGGTAGTGTCCTTGCGTCCGGTCGCTCACTTTGAAGATGAACGTGTCGTCCGTCATGTTGAGCGCCATTGCGCTCGTCGCCGTCGTGTGTGCAGCGCTGATGACTGAGACGCTCTCGCCAAGCTCAGCGTACGCTGCGGCCGCCGAGTACCCGCCACCGCGCATGCCGCCGCCGCGGTACTCGCTCCGCTCAAAGTCTTCGATCGTCCCGACCGAGTTCGTCTCGTCGGCGTCGTACATGTCGCCAGCTTCGTCCTGCAAGTTCATCGCCGTTTGCCAGAACTGGCGCCAGTCGCCGCCACCGGCGCTGCCCGAGTTTGTAAACTGTCCGTAGCTCAAGCACAGGACGTCCGCCATGCCGTAGACGTCGCCCGTCTCGGTGAGCACCGGCATGAAGAGCTGCCCAGCGTCGTGCATCAAGCGGAGACCGTCCAAGATGCGCGAGTTCGGCGCCACGGACTCGGGGTCGACCGTCATGACGTCTTCAACCGCCGTGATCTCGGCCGCCAAGCCCTTCGCCACGAGCTTCCGGAGCAAGTCCTTCGGCGTGACCATGCCGACAATGTCGCTGCCATTCACGACGATCGCCGCTTTCTTCGTGTTCGCCATCATCTTTGCCGCGGCAGACACTGTCGTCGAGAGCTGCACGATTGGCGGCCGCGGTTCGCCTTCGAGCGCAACAGCGACGGTCGGCCGCACCATCTTCTCCATCATTGGACCGAGGAGCCGGTGGAGCGACGAGCCGTTCCCGAGGTCGCGCGAAAAGTCTGTCGCCGCCGCCTCGGTCGACTGCTGCACGCGCTCCATGCACGTGATCGCGTCGTAGAGGCACTTGGAGATGTCGAGCATGCCCTGGATCACGCCGTCGCTCCCGACGACTGGCAAGTGCTTGAACCGACCTTCGAGCATCTTCGTGATCGCTTCGATCGCTGGGTCGTCCGAGCGCACGCAGCTCGGGTTTGCCGTCATGACTGACGCGACCGAGCACGTCTCTGGGTCGATCTCTTTCGCCAAGACGCGGCGCGTGATGTCCGTGTCGGTCAAGATGCCGCGGAGCTCGCCGTCTTCCGTCGTGATCACAACGGCTTCGACGCGCGCGTGGCGCATGCGCTTCGCCGCCTCTGCGACTGTGATGAACTCGTTGATGCGCGTGACTTGGCGCGGTCGGAGCTTCGAGACTGGGCGGAGCGCACTCTCGGACTCGCGACGCGCAATCGAGCCAGCAGACGACGCCGTGCGACTGCGCGTGCGGCCGCGGTACTGCGACTGGCGCGGTCGGCGCGACGCTTTCGACCCGGCGACACTGATGCTCACGCTGCCGGCGTCACTGCGGTCATCGTCGTCGCGCGTGAGTGCGAGCGACATGTCCCAGAACGACTTCCAGTCCGACGACTCGCCGCCACCGCCGGCGCCCTTTGCGAACGTGCCGTAGCAGAGCGAGAGCACGTCAACCATGCCGAGGATCGCACTGGACGCCTCGTCGACGACGGGCAAGTGCAGGAACTTTTGCTCGTGCATCACGTGGAGCGCGTCGACGAGCGACGTCGTCGGCGACGCAGTCTCGGGGTTTGGCGTCATCACTTGGCTCACTGGCGTCATCGCCGCGTCAAGCCCTGCGCCAACGACGCGCAAGAGCAAGTCCTTTGGTGTGAAGACACCGATGAGACGCTTGCCACTTGCGAGCGTCGCGCCAGGGTGCGCGTCTTCGACAATCAGCGCCGCTTTGCGCGACGCCGACATCTGCCGCGCGACCTCCATGACCGTCTCGTGCGCGTACACGAGCGGTGGCAACGCGTCGTTCTGGAGAATCGTCTCGAGCGTCGGCGACAAGAGCTTCTCGACCATTGGACCAACGAGCTGCTGCAGCGCGCCTTGGTTCCCAGCAAGACTGGCGCCAAGGCCCGTGGCCAAGAGCTGCTTCTCGAGGTTCTCGCGAATCGCGCCGCTCGACGACTGCTGCGCTTTCTCCAAGCGCGTGATCGCGTCGTAGAGGCACTTTTGGATCCGGAGCATGCCGGCGACCATGCCCTGTGCGTCGACGACTGGCAAGTGCCGGAACTTGCCGTCGAGCATGAGGAACATCGCGTCCATCGCGCTGTCCTTCTCGTCGACAAACTTTGGGTTTGGCGTCATGGCGTCGCACACGTTGATGAAGCACGGGTCGTTCCCGAGCGCAACGACGCGGCGCGTCACGTCCGTGTCGGTCAAAATGCCTTTGAGGACGCCGTCGCGCGAGATCACGAGCGCTGCGTCCGTGTGCGTGAGGCCCATCTCCTTTGCTGCGTCTGCGACCGAGAACGTGTCGAGGATCGTCACGGCCTTGGACGGACGGAGCTTTGAGACTGGACGCGAGTCACCAGATGCCGGTGTTGGCTTTTTGAGTCCGTGGCTCGCTGTGCTGCCACCGCCGCCAGGACGCGAGATCGAGAAGCTGCTCTTGAAGCTGTGGACCGACGACGTGTCGTCGTCGTCGTCGACTGTCGCTTCGAACGACGCGTTCCAGAACGCTTTCCAGTCGCTCGGACTGCCTTTTGCGAACGAGCCGTAGCTGAGCGAGAGGACGTCGACGAGACCGATCGCTTGCATGCTCGCTTCGGACTGCAAGACGGTCAAGTAGAGCGTCTTCTGGTCGTGCATCGTGTGCATCGCGTCAATGACCGACGTGTTGCCGTAGATCGTCGCCGCATCTTCTTGCATGACGTCAAAGACCGCGGTCGTGTGCACTGGCTTGCCTTTTGCCAAGACCTTCTCGAGCATGTCCTTGGGTGTGAAGAGTCCAAAGTATTGTCCACGGTTGCTCACAACGAGCGCCGCTTTCTTCGTCGCCGCCATGAGCTTTGAGACTTCGTAGACCGACGTGTACGGCTGCACGCGCGGTGGCTCGACGCTCTCTTCATCAAGGACGCTCTTGACATCTGGTGAGAAGATCTTCCCGACCATTGGACCGAGGAACTGCGAGAGCGCACCGCGGTTGCCGCCGCCGTGTCCCCGCTTCATCTCTTTCTCGAGCGTCTGCCGCAGCGCTGCGGACGACTGCTCCGACTTCTCCATCTTCCGGATCGCGTCGTACAGACACTTGCCAATGTTCAGGATCCCAACGACTGAGCCCGTCTTGTCAACGACTGGCAAGTGCCGGAACTTGCCTTCGAGCATGCTCGAGAGCGCGTTGATCGCCGGGTCGTCCATTGCGACGAACGTCGGGTTCCGCGTCATGACGTCGCCCACGAGCGTCGAGTCGACGGGTTTGTTCTCCGACACGACGCGGCGCGTGAGGTCCGTGTCCGTGATGATACCGGCGAGGAGACCGTCGTCCGAGACCACGAGGACACAGTCCGACTGACTCCGTCCCATCGTCTGTGCGAGCTCGCTCACGGTCGCAGACTCGACGATCGTCAGGACCTTCGATGGCCGGAGCTGAGCGACTGTGCGGCTCAGTTCGCGCTCAGCTGCAGCCGACTGGAGCGTCGTGCGCTGGCGACTGCTACTGTGGCCGCTCGCATGGCCGCTCGGGTGCGTTGGCTGGTCGAGCTGCAGCGCTGTGTTCCAGAATTCCTGCATCTGCTCGCGGTCGCCGCCGTAGATCGTGTCGATCGTGCCGTAGCTGAGTGAGAGGACGTCGACAAGACCGGCGATGACGCTGTTCGAGTTCTCAAACACGACCGGGAGGTTGAGACTCTGCGAGTCGTGCATGATGTGGAGCGCGTCCAAGACCGACGTCGACGGCGTTGCGAGCTCTGGGTCCATCTCCATCACGTCTTCAATGTACGTCGTGTCCGGATCGAGCGAGCTCGCAATCACTTTCATCACGAGCTCGTACGGCGAGAAGAGCCCGACGAGCTTGTCGGTCGCAAAGCTGTCGACGATCAGCGCCGCTTTGCGCGACGTCGCCATGGCTTTCGCCACGTCTTTCACGAGCGAGCCGGTTGGGAGACGCGGTGCGGCCGCCGCGCCACTGCGCTTCTCTTTCTCCAAGAGCGACTCGAGCGTTGGCGACGTGAGCTTCTGGAGCATCGGACCGAGCAGTTGCTGGATCGTCGACGACGCGCCGCTCTTTTCAAACGACGCCTTGAGCTGCTCGGTCGACTGCGTCGCGTGCTCGAGGCGCTTCGAGACGTCGTAGATGCACCGACCAATGTTCAAGACACCAGCGACAGTGCCGTCACGGCTCACGACTGGCAAGTGCCGGAAGTGCCCTTCTTGCATCGACAGCATTGCGTCGATCGCACTGTCGTCCGGCGCGACGTACTTGATGTTCTTCGTCATGACGTCAGCGACGACCGTGTCGCTCGGGACCAAGTCGACTGCGAGGACGCGGCGGCAAATGTCCGTGTCGGTCAAGATGCCCACGAGCGCACCAGCGTGGTCAGTCACTAGCAACGCGTCTGAGCGCTTTTGCTTCATCAAGTGCGCAGCGTCGAGCACCGTTGCGTGCTCTGCGATCGTCACTGCGGCGCTCGGTCGGAGACTCGAGACTGGACGCACGTGCACGTCCTTGTCGCGGTCCTTGCGCTGCCGCGCTTTGCTCGTGACCGACATGTTTGACATGGACGCCGTGTCGTCGAACGCGTCGTGCTGTGGCTGGTGCTGGTGATGGAGATCAAGCGCGGCTGTGAAGAACTGGTTCACGTCACGCGACTCGCCCTGGCCGAACGATGCGCAGCTGAGCGAGATGACGTCTGCGATGCCAAAGATCTCGCCAGTCGTCGGCGACACGACCGGTAGGTTGAGGAACTTGCCGTCGTGCATGATGTGGAACGCGTCGAGGACTGTCGTGTCGGGCGCTGCCGACTCGGGGTTTGCTGTCATGACGTCGCCGACTGTCGTCGTGTGTGGATCCAAGTCCGCGGCGACGACGCGGTGGAGCAAGTCCTTTGGCGTGAAGATCCCAATGAGCTCGAGCGGGTGCGTGTCTGAGACAATGAGCGCCGGCTTCTTTGCCTCGGCGATCTGCCGCGTGACGTCAAAGATCGAGTCGTCCGCGCGCACGAGCGGCGCTTTCGTCTCGCCAGGCGCGGCGAGGACGTCCTGGAGCGACGGCGAGAGCATCTTCTCGAGCATGCCGCGCAAGAGCGCGTTCGCGGACGAGTTCCCGAGCTCTTGCTGCAGCGACGACGACGAGCTCTCGATGCGCCGGATCGCGTCGTGCAAGCACTTGGCGACGTTCAAGAGCCCAACGACGTTGCCATTGTGGCTGCTCACGACTGGCAAGTGGCGGAACCGACCCGTGAGCATCGTATCGAGCGCGTCGACAGCGCTGTCTTCGAGCGTCACGCAGCTCGGGTTCGGCGTCATGACAGTGGCAATGCGCGTGGTCTTTGTGTCGAGACCCTTTGATACGACGCGCCGCGCCGTGTCCGTGTCCGTGAGGATGCCAGTGAGTGCGCCTTCCCAGTTCGTCACGAGCACTGCGGCGGCGCGATGCGACTTCATCATCTTGGCCGCTTCAAACACGGTCACGTCTTCGGTCACTGTCAGCGCCTTCGCTGGACGCAAGCGCGCAACAGTGCGCGACGGATCTGCTGTGCCATCGCGCTTCTTCGCCTTCGACATCGTCGACGTGACTGAGATCGTCGAGCGCGCAAACGACTGCGTCGACACCGCTGACGAGTTTGAGCCGGAGCGAGGGCGACCGCCATCGAACGACGGACGCGAGTCAAACGACGGGCGGGTATCGAACGACGGACGCGAGTCAAATGACGGACGCGAGTCGTACGTGGGCTTGCCGTACGTCGGTGCAGCTGCTGTTGGCGCTGCGACTGTCGCCTTTGGTGCAGTCGGACGCACGACAGTGTGCGTCGGCGCGACGGTCGTTGCTGTCGTTGGCGTGTGCTTGGCTGGCGCTGCCGTTGGCACAGCAGTCGGTGCAGACGTCGGTCGTCCAGCGCCGTTCACGACTGGTCCAGCTGTCACGCGGCCAGTGGCGTTCGCCGCCGTCGCAGTCGGTGCGGCAGGCACTGGCGTCGCACCAACACGCGTTGGACTCGCAAGCGGCACGGCAGCGCGACCAGTTGGCGCCGTCCCAGGCAGCGCAGCAGGCGCAGAGACTGGACCACCTGGCACGTCGATCGTAAACTTGGGCGGCGATACTGCAGCAGGCGGTGGTGCGACAGCAGCTGATGGCGCAGGACCAAACGCCGCGCGGCGCTTCTTCAAGACGTCAATGTCCTTTTGCACCTGTGCGCACTTGTCAAACTCCTTGCGTTGCATCAAGCGGCCGATCTCGCTGTTCAAGCGCTCGATCTCCATGTCCATCTCCTCTGGCGTCTGCTTCTTCTTGCGCGCCGCGACGAGGACGTCCAAGTCGCCTTGGAGCGCGCCGCACTTTTCGAAGTTCCGCGCCGCCATCGCATCGGCGATCTGTCCCTCGACAGTCCGAATGCGCGCATCCAGCTCGCTCGGTTCGAGCTCGTTCAAGTCTTCTTTCACGTGCTTGCGCAGCTCCTGGAGCTCTTCGAGCTGCTTCTGCAAGTCGGCACAGCGCGCAAACTGTTTGCTCCGCGCCGCGTGCTCCATGTCGTCGTTGAGCTGCTGGATCGCGGCGTCGAGCTCCTTCGCCGTGCGCACCTTCTTGCGCGCTTCGACGACTTTCTCGAGGTCTTTCTGCAAGTTTGCGCACGTCTCAAACTGCTTGTCTTTAGCCGCTTGGGCGATCGCGACCTCCATTTCGGCGATCTTGGCGTCGAGCTCCTTTGGTCCAAGCCCTTCGAACGGCGACAGGAGGTTCTGCTTGCGCACGAGGTGGCCGCGCACGACTTTTTGGATCACAACTGCCTGCGCGCTCTTGTACCGGTACTCGACCAGCAAGCGCTGGTACGTCACCATAGCGACGCGCGTCTTGAGCAACCCGACGACCTTGTACGCCGCGCGCCGGAGCTTTGCGAGCTTGCGCTTCGCAACGAACTGCCGCACTTTGGTCTGGATCCGGATCGCAGCGTCCTGGAGCTTCATGTTGCGGCACCACTTTTGCAACGTCCGCGCCGCCGCTTTGCACCGCAGCACTTCGAGCTTCCGAAGCTTGAGTGCGACCGTGCGCTTGAGAAAGACCTTGGTCTTTCCGAGCTGCCACTGCTCTTTCCCGGCACCGAGCATGTCCGAAATCTCTTCCACGAGCTCGCCGATCGTCTCGGCTTGCGGCGCGAGCGACTGATAGTCGTAGAAGAACACGTCGTGGTCTTCGCGAAGCGCAAAGCCGCGCTGCCGGATCTGAATCGCCTCCATCATGCCCGAGTACTTGAGCTGTCGCGCACAGTCGGCGTCGTTCAGCTCGCCCGACCGCTTGTACTCGTTCGGCTTGATGCACCGGACGTACCGCGGGTTCGCGAGCGAGATCTTGCTCATGAGCTCCTGGAGCTGGAAGCGGAACTGCGCGCCAACAGAGACTTCGCGCAAGTTGCGCGACTTGCCAGCGCCAGCGCCGCCCGTGTCGTTTGGACGGCGCGAGACGTGCTCGGACGGACGCTTTGCGTTGTGCCCTGGCATCGCTTCCATTGACTGGACGTTCAGGTCAAAGATGCTGCGGACCCAGTCGCTCGCCGACTGCTTGATGAGCTCTTTCATGTCGTCGTTGAGCGTCTCGTTGTTCTTGTCATTGAAGCCACTGGCGTCGTAGATCACATCGCCAGCGTAGTGCTTGATGCCAAAGTGGAGGCTCGCGTCGACCTTGGGGTGGATGTACCAGTCGTGCTGGTTCTTCGTCGTCGACTGCGAGCCATTTGGGTCGCGACCGAACGACGCGTGGAGGATCGCGACAAACTTCTTGTTGGCCTCTTCACCCTTGAGGCGCCAGACGTCGTCGAGCGAGATGAAGATCCCAGGCTTGCCGCTCGGCTTGCTCTCGATCAAGTCGAGGCACTGCTGGTTGTCGAGAAAGTCGATGTGGGTCCAGTCGATGCCCTCTTTCGTGTACTCCTCCTGCTCGACCTCGAGCATGTGCTGGTTAAAGTGGCGCTGGAGTTTCTCGTTCGCGTAGTTGATACAGAGCTGCTCGAACGTGTTCCACTCAAACTTCTCAAAGCCGTAGATGTCGAGGACGCCGATGAAGCCCCACTTGTCCTGCGGCCGCGAGATCGTGCGATTGAGCTCCGAGACGAGCCAGAGAAAGAGCGACGAGTAGACTGCTTTCGCCAACGCGTCGCGCTTGTCGCGCACTTGGTCGACGTTTTGCTGCTGGACAATGACTTTGCCGCCGACAAAGAGCTGCCGCGTCAGCAGCGCTTTGTGCAAAGCGTCTTCGCTCACTTTCAAGAGCTGCGCAACGTGCCGCAGCCCGTCGTACGCGTCGTCGTTCGCTGGCACGCACGTCTCGTTCTCAGTCGCAAACGTGAGGTTCCCGAGGTGTAGCACCGCCGCGAGCAGGTCAAACACGCGCTTTTGGCGCTCCTGGTTGATCCCGATCGTCCCCATGCAGTGTTTCGTCGTCTCAAACTCCTTTGCGTCGTTGCTAATGGTCCAGAGCAGTCGCATCAGTCAGTCAGTCAGTCATACAGTATGTGTGAGTCTATCGGTCATACTTGTGTGGCTCGAGCCTCTTGGTAGTGCGACCGGACTGCAGCACCAGTCGTAAGACAAGCAAGACACGGCGAGGCGAGCGTACCAGGACTGGATCGTAAAGCACTGGCTCTTGCGCAAGTACTCATAGTCGTGCGGCGTCGTGAGCTTCAGCTTGGCGCGCAAGTCGTCATCCGCACCTGCGAGGAGCTACGGACCCAGTCCCATCCATCCATCCATCCATCCATCCATCTAGACTCAGTCGCTCGATCGCTCTCACACACAATACGACAGACAGACAGACAGCAGACAGACAACACTGTGGCTGGATGGGCGTACCTGGTAGAAGATGTGGTAGTTGCGCTCGCCGATGCTCTGCGACACAATGCGCGTCTTCTCAAGCAAGAAGTTCATGATCTCGGCGCCGACGATCTTCCCGTGGTGGTCGAACTGGATCTCAATGAACTTGCCAAAGCGACTGCTGTTGTCGTTCCGCAGCGTCTTTGCGTTCCCAAACGACTCGAGCAGCGGATTCGACTCGAGCACGCGCTCTTCGAGCTTCCCGAGTGCGCGCGACACAGTCGCATTCGCATTTGCACTCGTGCTATGCGACGGCTGCGGCGGCGGATGTGCGTCGCTTGTGTGGTCCGTCGGGACTTTGCGGTAGCTCGTTGCGCGCGCAAGGTACTGCATGATGATCTTTGTCGTCTCAGTCTTGCCAGCGCCAGACTCGCCGCTGATGATGATGCTCTGGTTCGCAGGGTTGAGCGCGCCGCCTTGGATCAGCTGCGTGTACGCGTGGTCCGCGAGTGCAAACACGTGCGGTGGGAGCACGCCCATGGTCTTGCCGTAGTACTCGGTCATCTTGCCTTCGCTGTACATCGCGTCGAGCGGCTTGTACGGGTTGATCGCAATCAAGATCGGACCAACGTACGTGTAGATGCCTTCGTTCTCGTACCGCCGCCGCAAGTTCTCGAGCAGCGACGCCTCGGAGAGATCCGACATCTGCAAGATGTCTTCAAACGTCGTCACGGCGACTGCGCCAGACGCTGCAGCGTCTTCGTCCTGCTGCTTCTTCTTCATCTTGGCACGCAGCAAGCGCTCTTTGCGCGTCGCGCCGCTGCTTGCGCCGCTCTTGCCGTTGCGCTGCATTGCGTCACTTGCTATTGCAACAACTGCAGGAGTTGGCGTTTGGTGATGTTGTTGTTGTTGTTTGCTTGCTTTTCTCTACGTTGCTGCTGCGCGCACCGCAATGGATCTGCAATTGCGCGAGCAAGGGAGGCGTGTGGCGCTCCCGCCGCGGGTTGGCCTTGCTTGCTTCCACGCGCACCCACGTACACACACACGCACGTGCACACACGGAGCGAGCGAGCGCTGGAAGCGAACGAGTGGGGGGAAAATCTGCCGCTGCCGCTGGTTGATACGGGAATGAGTGAGGAGCGCGAGCTGCTGCTGCCTTGCTGCTGCTCTGGTAGTGGCCCGCAAAGCTCTGCGAGAGAGTGTGTGCGTGTTCCATACAAAGCGCAAGTGGCGCGCGTCGCGCACAATTTACTTGCGCTTTGTATGCTGGCATCGCCTAGCCCTACAACATCGCGCTCCAACACAACAACAACTGGCAACGCTCTGCTTTCGCTTGTCAGCATACAATGTACAAATTTGCGAGCGGAATTGGACAAACAAGCACATGCGCGCAGACCTTTTTGTGCCACGCATACGAGGGCAAGAGATGGCTCAAGCGCAAGATCATTCGCTCGCTCGCCGTGCGTGTGCACATCGAGGATCTCGTCGCCATCCTTGTGTGTGTCTGCGTGAGGCACTATCCATCCTTTCGTCGTTGCTGTCCTTTCATCCTGCATTGCGTCGGTTGCATTGCGCTCGTTTGCTCCGAGCTGCGAGCCACACTTCGCAGCACTCACGCTGCCGCATAACGTCTGATCGAGAGCAGCAGCTGGTGCGCAACGTTTTGCATGCATCAACACACCATCGTGGCGCTTCAAGCCATCACGACGAGCGCACGTTGGATCCAACAGCACTAGCGGAGATGATCCTCAGCCGCAAGCGAGCAAGCACTAGTACGAATAAGAAGCGCACTCGACACCTTCATCCATCCAGTATCTGTTGCGATATTGCGACCGGCAAAGCTCGCGCTCGAGCGCGCTGGCCAGATCGGACCGCGTCACATGTGACCACCACTTGCTCCATGGCTTCACTTTTCGAGATCCTCGCGAGCACCTCTCGACGACGAGCATGGCACACCAGCACAGCAGCAGCATTGAGGACATGGTCATGCATGTTTGCTCTTGCGCACATGATGCCACTGCTATCCGAGCCACTTGACCAGCATGACCACTTGACCAGCAGTCACCGAAAGCAGTACCACAGCAGCAACATGCATCTCGGTGCGGCTCTACCGACAAACGCATATCCAGCGAGGCTCTTGCTCTTGCTGCTACTGCTGATAGAGCGCACTCGATCATTCGCATTAGACTCGACTATGGCGCAGTCGGCGCACTATCGCGCTCTTCGCCTTCCTCTACCTCGCCCTCTTCGTCGTCATCGTCGTCGTCATGCGGCATCTCGCTAGCAGCATCCATCGCAACGTCCTGCACAGGTGCAGTCTTTGCGAGCACCACTGGCGTCTCACTGCTTTCAGGCTTCTCAGTCGCATCGCTTGCATCTTGCGTCTCCTGCGGCTTTGGTTCCTCTGTGCCGTTTGCTGGTGCCGCATCGACAGTGTCAGTGGCTGTCGCTGTCGCTGCCTCCGTAGCATCGTCCTTTGTCTCGTCAGCCTTAGCAGCATCAGCCACATCCATGGCCGTTGCCTCTGCTGCTACGGCTGCTTGAAAGAGCTCAGTGCGCACAGTCGGACACTTGACAAGGAGCTGCTCGTAGAGCTCGCGACAGGTCTGGAACGCAGCGCTCGTCCACAGGAGCTCAAACTCGCTCAGCGACACACAGCACCGGCGCACGACACCGAGTGTCTGCTGTACGAGCAATGCGACAGTGTCGTCAGTCGCAGTAGTAGCAGTCGAAGAAGCATCGGCTTTGTCGATCAAGTGGGCGACTGCGACGAGCAGCATCACAGTCTTTTCATGGAACACGGGCACTGGGAACGTCTGGACAGTCTTGGCGAGCGCATCACGCGACGTAGCAGCAGCAGCAGTGTCCTCAGGCTCGAGGCTCGCGTCCGTCGCGTCGGTGAGCACAATGACGCTTCCGTCGCTGGCTTTCATCACCTCGATGCGCTGCGCGAGCACAGTGACGAAGAAGCCGCGCACAATGAGCTTCCACACACTCATGGCCTTCACGCGGTCGCTCGCACTCGGCTGCTGGCTGTCGCTTGCCTGGTCACTACTACTCGTAGCAGCACTGAGCGCAGTCTTGATCTGCTCGAGCACGACGTCTACGATCGCATGCAAGAACGGTCGGTCCCGGAGCAAGAGGTCGTCTTCTGCAGTCAAGACAAACTGCAGCAGCTGCGCCGCGAGCTCGACGTGGTGGTCCACTAGACTCTGGACAGTGAGCGCTTTCGTCAGCGTCCGGATCGCAGAGCTCGCGCAGAGGACGTTCTCCCAGAGCGCGCGGTCCAAGACGTCTTCTTTCGCTCTCACGTCGCGCTGGAGCGCGAGTGGGAACGCAAACGCAATGCGGTGCGTCGCCATGGTCCGGAGCACGAGCGGCAGCACGACGCGCATCGTCACGACCTGCGGCGCGCGCAAGACAAAGTCGCGCTTCCGGAGCATGCGCCGGACGCTCGACGGGTTCCCAATCTGCAAGAGCTGCACGAGACTGCGGCACACGACGTTGTCAGTCGGGAGCTCGCGGCGCTGCCAGCAGAGCACGAGGTGCTTCAGCAGCGCGTCGCTCAAGAGCTGCTTCACAGGCGGGTCCGAGAGCACGAGCGCAGCGTCTGCGAGCATGTCGTCGCACATGCCTTCTGGGACCATGCCCGACTGGTCGACGTCGCCAAAGTCGCGCAAGGCTGCGACGCCGGCGCTCGTGAGCATGCTCACTGCGTCGCTTGCACCGACTTTGCGGCGCTTCTTTGCTCGAATGCGCTGCGGTTCGCCACGGAGCGCAGTCATGTGCTTGGCAAAGATCTCGTGTCCGCGCTTGCTCACGCGCTTGGCTTCTTTGTAGAACACTGTCGTGTCGGGGTTGAACGCCAAGCAGTTGCGGATCATGAGGTCAAAGTCTTCGACAAAGAGCTCGACGCTCTTGTACTTGCCGCGTTTTGCGCGCTTGCGCATCGTCGACAGGTCCATCGGCTCTTTGATCACGTCGCGGTACTTTGGGACGTCGTCCGGCACGGGCTCAGCAAAGATCATGCGGACGTCGACCTTTGCGAGCTTGTCGAGCACTGCGACGAGCTCGTCGACTGGCGGCGGACCGAGCACGACTTCAAACGCCTCGTCGTCGTCGTCGCCAGCACCGGCGCCAGCGGCAGCACCACTGCTTGACGACTTCTTCTTGAACTTCTTGTTTGGCGGCAAGTCGCCGGTCCGGAGCTTGCTAATGAACCCGAGGAGCTCGTGGAGCTGACTCGGCTCGAGCGTCTGCTGCTTCAGCGCGCGGTCGAGGAACCAAATGAACTTGTGCAGTGGATCCGTGCGCAAGAGCGCAGTCGTCTTGTCGCGCTGGATGTTTGCGAGGTCCGCGCGCAACGCGCCGATGAACGGGACGTAGTCGACGTACTCTTTCGCTGTGCTCGCAGTGCTCGTGCTCCCTGGGATGTTTGCCGCGACGATGTAGTCTTTCAGGATCTCGACGGTCGCGAGGTAGAGCGACTCCGAGTCGCCGAGCATCTCTGTGAGCTTTGCGAGTGGTGCGCTCGTGCGGCGACGCTCTTCTGGCGCGAGGCCCCAGCGCGAGTGCCGCGTACTTGCAGCGCCAGACGCGGACGCTGCCGAGAGCGACGACGACGCAGACGACGGCATGTGGCTCGAGACGTTCCAGAGATCCATCGACGCATCAGCACTCGCGTGGCTCTCACTGTGGCTCCGAGCGTTGCTACCTGTCGCACTCGTTGCAGCAGTAGCGCCTGTACTTGCTCCCGCGAGCGACTGCCCTGGGTGCATGAGGTACCACTCGGTCATCTGTTCAACGTACTCTTGCGTGCACGTTTCGACAAACAAGTGGAGCTCTTGCGGGTCGACGTGCAAGATCTTGCGCCGCACGTGCACTGGCAACTCGTGCAAGATCTTGCGATTCTCTGTCAATTCGCGCAAGTACACGGCTGGCGTCTCGTCCTGCCGCGCAAGAATCGCAATCGGAATCGCGCGCAGCTCGCGGAACTCAATGTACGGGAACGTCACTTCGAGCACGCGCTGGAGCTCCTCTTGCGGCAGCTCGTCGATGCGCAAGAGCATCTCGCGCTTGAGCGTCTCGAGCACCGACGTGTACACGCTCGAGCGCGGCACAGCGAGCAAGTCGAGCAGCTGCACTGCTGGTGTGAACGGCGCACGCACAGTGCTGCCACTCGCACGCGCTGCGCTGTCATCTGTGGCGTCACGCGTTGCGCGCGCAGGTGTCCAGGTGAGACCGTGCGCGTCCTGGAAGCTCCGAATCGCTACCTCTGGGTTCGGTGCAGTGCTGAGCAAGTCTTTGAGCGCCGCGCCGCCCCGAGCGCCAATGAGCAGCGGCGACTGCTGCTGCGATGCACTCTGCTGCGGCTCGTGCGAGCTCCCATGTGCGTCGCCCGGCGCGTGGACTGGCGCCGCGGTCGAGAGTTTGAGCTTGAGCTTGAGCGGCGGCGCCGATGCGCTCATTCGGACCAGCAGGCGTTCGGGGCGTCGTTCAGGCGTTTGTTCGCGCGCTCACGATTTGTTTTGTTTGGCCGAGTTGTCGCAGTATTTCGACAATGACTTGCGAATTCTATGCTTACAGGCGCGCCAAAAACCTTTGGCACATTCACAGCTGTAATATTAAGCAAAACGGCAAACTATTGTGGCGAAACAGGCACTGAAAAAAAGGAATATTATAGTGTAAATTTGTTGTAAAGTTGCAAAAATTCCAACTTATAATGGATAAATATTAGGAATTTCACTTGGCTATTCACCCTAAAAAATCTTAAAAATCTAAGTGGATTGCATTTTGTGGTTTGTAAGTGTCCAAGAGGATGCATTTGTGCCCAATCACGATTCACAAATGTGCTACATCTGTCCAATCCCGTGGAAGCGTTTTTGAACCCAAAAGTGATCACACATTGCGAATTGATTGAGGTGGTGCACACTAAAAACATGAGCAGCATAGCATTTGCTGAGCAGTCGAACAAAGCAAACAAGAGAGAAGTGCT
Organism: Globisporangium takayamanum; assembly: GCA_023333735.1. NCBI lineage: Eukaryota > Oomycota > Peronosporomycetes > Pythiales > Pythiaceae > Globisporangium > Globisporangium takayamanum. The sequence continues at coordinate 31,969 of JAASFL010000127.1, forward strand.
CAGGCTGGGTAACTTGCATTTATGACACATGCGATACAACGCAACACAAACTCGCGGCGAGAAGGAGCAACATTTTGTGGGCATGTATGTAGTATTGAGCAACTTGATGTGAATGCCTCGGATGAAACACGTAAAATGGGCTTTATTGGACTGTGTTGTGCGAGCATAATTGCTAGTAGAGACAATGAGAAGCACACACACACGAAGGACAAGCATACCACGCACGGACGTGGAAGACGAGAGAGTGAAACACACTGTGAGTGCTCGTGCGCTTAGGTTTTAGTTGTGTGGTCAACACAGGCTACTTATCCAAGCAATTTTTCATTTATCCTGGTCTCCGATCTGCAATCAATTCTGTTGTCTTGTCGTGAACGACCTAAACCTGACCAATCAGAGCAGGGTCACCTGGATTGATTTTGACATTTCTCCAGGTGAATTTCCTGTAACCACGCCCTTACATGTGTAAAATTGTTTTAACCCTTTCGCGAACGCGAATTTGCAAATAGCAACTCTCTCACATACAAAAATCAAGATGTAGTTTCGTCAAACGTGACGAATGCTGGTTTCTTCCATTTTTTCCAACCGCACCCACGTCTGACTTAAATGATACAAAATGATAGGCTCGCTACTTCAACTTCAACCATCAAAATTTTTGATATTTGTCAAACGTGTAAAATTTACACGTTTGACTGCCTCTTTTCGCGACGTGTTTTGAAAAGGCTGTCGAACGTGTAAATTTTACACGTTTGTACGTGAAAGGGTTAAAGTTGGATGTTACAACTTATGAAGGATAATTTATATCTGAAGATACAATATCGAGAATCCTGGACTGTAGCACTTCCGTAGAATATATTTTATCGTTTGCTCACGACTGACATCTCAATAAGAACAAGCGTTGGGTTTGTATAAACGATCGACCGACACAATCTTTTATATTCAATACGTAAACTTGCATGAGATGTCAGCAGCACGAGGGTGCTGCTGACAGTGTGTCAACAGTACGTTTCAATGTAGATCCATTTTAAATGTGTTTGGCAGCACAAATTGACGCAAACGATGCTTACCAATGGTTTGTAATTTAGCCATCAACTGTTGTTTACCAACAGTCATGTGAGCATTCAGTCAGTTAAACGCGCTATATAAAGCAAAGTGTAAATTGTAATCGACTTCTGTTGTGCGGACAATGCGAAGACGAAAAAGCGTATACAACGTCGGCGCGCTCTCCAAGTCCGGTGTCAGTAGTCGCGCGGTTCTGCGTCTCCGACGTCGAGAGCAACTTTGTAACGGGGTACACAGCTGGAGTTATCCGATAATAACCCAGCTTTGCGGAATTACTATTCACGCACTTCTTTTAAAGCCAGCCTGAATTGGCGGCAGCTCTTATTGGCTAATATCCCAGAATATTATCCAATCAGTAACGCAGGACTGTAACGGGCCTAACCTGGCCGTTACATGGAGACACGGTTGTGTGGGACACACCATCTTCAGTACCTCATGGGTGACAATTACCGAACCGTACCGGTACTACTGTCGATACCCAGGTGACGTCATTCGATGATGTCATGG
>JAASFL010000128.1:0-33492 GCA_023333735.1 Globisporangium takayamanum
CGCGAATGCAGGACGCACCTTGGATGCTTGGATACCGAGTGCTGCTGCAACGCCGCACTTGAGATCGACTAGGGTCAAGAAGCCTAGCAAGTGTCCAAGGACATGCGTTAGCACCTACAAGCGCAAGGCTAGAGCGGACACACAGACACAAGACACTACCTCTCTGCTCGCGGTCTGCATGCGCAAAGCACTTGTGCAACAGTGCATCGACACCAGCATCGTCCATGCATGACATGCTCAACGACTTCGACAAGCTCGCAACGTTTTGTGCTCAACAATCAAAATATGCTTTTGTGTGCACCACATACGAATAAAATTTGGTCCATAGCAAAATACACGGGCAACACAGACTACTGTATTTTACCAAATGTAAGATTTTACACAATTTATTGTGCTAAATCTGTGTTTATCCGATGTTTGTTCGCAGCAGGCGCCGAAAGGAGCCGAGGTGCAAGATGTGGTGTTTTGGAACACTGACTGAACATGGTATACTGTTTGTTCATGGACTAGCAGGAAAGGACCACGTCGACAACATCCCAACACCAATTTGACTGTCCAGATCGGGCTCAGATTATAATACACATCCAGCCAAAAACTGTATTTTTACCAACAGTAAAATTATTATAAGCTATCGTGCAAATCTGCACATCACATGTTTGATATACAGTGAAGTTTCAGTTTACAGGACGAAGTGACAACAGGCGGCAGTCACATCATATAAACACAGCTGTCGGCCGGTCATGAGCACACTTGGCGCAAACCGGTGGTTGATTGTATTGCCGAGTTGTATGCGTATGTGCTCGCTAGAACTCAGAGGTCCCAATCGTCGGTGTCCTTGTGCCACCATGTCGTTCCATGTCTTGTTAAAGCGCTCACCCAGACCCGTGGAGTTGGCACGTTATGGGATCGGGTTCGTTTGCTTCGCTTGGAGTTGTTGCACGGGGTTGTGCATTGTGTTACTTCTCTGTCTTAGAGCAAAATCGACCGTCCAAATTATATCTTACATCTCCGCTTTCCAAGTTCAGTTTGAGGTACGCAATAGCTTAAAATGTTCACTGGGAATGTGAGAATAAGGCGTAAAAATGTCCTTTGCTCGCAGCCAATAGTTTGTAGGATTTGGTCGATTGTAATGGTCAAATTTCCGAAGGCATTTGGTTTTTTGTCGGTGACGAGCCAAGTTTAGGCGATGTTTAACAAAAAGTACCTTTCTAGAAAACTTGTCGTCTGTTGGTTGGCTAACGTTTTGAAAATATGAACCAGACACGTTTTTGAAAGAGATATGCTCTGTTTCGCAACACGAGGTTTTTTAAGACGATCGGCCAGATGCCAATCTTGCCGTCCCATTCGGTCTTTCGTGTGTAGTCGTAGCGAGTTCTTGACACAGCTGACAGGAACATGATCTTGCCAATGTAACGCTTGTCCGTAGTTGTAAGGTGCGGAGGTGCTTCAGCTGGAGTCATGTAGTACTTGTTCGCTGCCTTATACATATTGAACCACTTCTCATCTACATGCACCACGTGCAACACAGGGTCAAAACAGAACGAGCGTTTGCCTAGGCAGATGCAGTGTGTTAGTGACTTGCGTAGATCATGTAGAGCGGCTGAGCAAAGCTGCAACAAACGCACCAATAGGACGCTGCACGTGGGCCAGCGCAAAGCGCAGCCGCTTGATCTTGTGCTGCTTGGTGAAGTGTGGCTTCACTTGTGATGTGCGTCGCCGCAGAATACCTGCGCGAATGTATGCGCGAGTGTGCTGCGTGGGACACCGGCCGCGGCTGCAAGTGCGCGGATTGACTGGCGATGGGACGGGGTACCGAAGAAACCAGCGCACCCATGTTTGCGTGCTTGATCCCGCGCGGAGCGCGGCGGGCTAACGTCGTTGTGCCAATATCGCTGCGCTCGCACCATACCTTGGCGATCGTTTGTGTCGCTGGAACTCTCGCGCCGCCAATACTATCATATCTCTCTTTCACGCTGCTACGAACGTACAAATGCGTACTACTAAAGTTGATGTCCAACTCAGCATAATGACCGTCGTAAGATCCCAGAGCTCCACGATGTTAAGACAATCAAGTCGATTGCCAATATAGTAGTTTTCGGAATGCTAGTTCCAACTGTGTCATATCGTTGAAGATCGTCATCCAGTAATCGCTTTCGACGGTCGATTAACATTGACCACATCAAAATTCGCCATAAGACACAACCTGAGGCACTTCGTCACAACCGCTCTTTGTCCAGATCAAGACCTGGTCAAGGGGCGGTTGTGATGTAGTGCCTCAGCTGACAAGTTCTTGAACTGGTCAAGGAGAGGTTGTGACGCAGTGCTTCACCTTGTTATGCTCAATAGGCTTTTGCAAACAGTGCTTTCATGACCGAGTGAGCTTGAGGAATATCTCTCTGTCGGTTATGATGAAGTGCTTCACCTTGTCATCCACAATAGGCTTTTGCACATAACCTTTCGTGATCAGATCAAAATGCTACCAATAAGCAGAGTCGCACATCTTCAACCTCCTGACGGAGGTTGTAATCGACATGCTCAACATCCACATATATGAACTGATGGATTTGAGCCTCAATGAATTGGTCCACTAGCTATCCAGAAGTGAGCATGACTTTGTCATGTTGGAGGTAATGGGTAGGGATGAAGAGGTGTGTGTCGAGCACATAGTGATCTTACGCCACACCTTACAGCTTGTGGCGGGATTGCTGATGTGGAAAGTAGTGCCAGGACCTGAGCATGAGCCTTAACGGCCCTCGTAGTTCGCGATTGTTGGAAATTGTTGACCAATCGTCAATGTTGGTAGGTTAGTTAATATTTACCTGGATTAGTGTTAAGCGAGCGCTTATCACTCCTGCTGCAGCTAGCTCACGACGAGAGCTTGGTGACGATGATTGTGCACAGTCATGGAGCTGCAAGTGCACAAGTGCGACGACTACTGTTTCTTCACACGCGTCAGCACTACGGTCACAACTTCGTGTTTCTGCTAGACGGAGTGTCGATCCACAGCTTGCACTACACGTCCAAGCACTTCGAGGGCAAGAGCATTGAGATTCTCGATAGACAATCTCAGTCCCAGGACCTAAATCCAATCGAGAACCTCTGGGCTATTATGCTGTATATACGCGAGTGGACAATTCGACAGCGTTCGCACTCTTACAAACGCAATCATAAAAGTGTGAAAGGCGATGCTACACTGCCTTGCCGTCGCCGGGACCACACTGTCAGCACAGATATCACGCCTGCATCCATCGACTGCAGCGCTGATGTTGTGCTCAGGGGTAGGGACTGAACCTCAATGTTGCTGAGCGGCTCTACCGCATGATGTGCACTCGCGTTGTCGAAATGTAGGAGAATGCGACGCTACTCGTTCATCATTCGCTCGTTTAGGTCCACAACCCAGCTCTTAAACACGATGTGCGTCATTCATGCCTTGCTCGCGGTTGTGTAGTTTACCGTGTGATGCTCGGCGTTTTTTCCTTGAAGCAGCGTGGCTGCTTTGATGATCAGACAACGAAGAGCGGGATCTTTTCGGAGCCGTCGGCTTTAGCAGTCATTGTGACCGTGACCCTCTTCTTCTCTTCTTGCTGTGCTTGCCTCCTGGGACAGGATCGCGCTAGATGGTTGTGTCCGCGGCTAGGAGAAGTACAGTGTCTCATCGTCCTTCGTATCAAATGCGCTCGTTAGGAGCTGAGAACGGCCAGACTCGACAGTTCTCGCGCACACCGATCGGATTTCGCCACGAGTTCGCCCGAGTAGAGCTTAAGACACTTTGAAGCTTGTAAAGTCACCCTTAAGAGTACGTGAGCTGTTGGAGCCGCGCTCGTGTGGTCAGCGTAATGATGCTTTTAGCGACCGCATCGCGCACGCACTTAGCCTTCAGCCTGATGAGGTAGCCAGTCAGGCAAAGACGGCGCTGCGCGCACAGCTCAGTCAAAGAGGGTGTTGTGGAGTAGCGCAGAGACTTGTTCTCGTTGGGCTCGTGCGTCGCTGGGCGCGATCGGTAGCGCTTCAGCAGCTCGCACACTCGACTCGGCGAGGCCGTTGGCAACGAGAACTGCACGTGAGCCCACATGCCAAGCTCGATAACAGGCTTCGTTAGCTGATGGAGGCGTGTATCGAGAAGAAGACTGCATGACATTGACATACTGAAGGACATGTGTAGGGCATCAGAGACGAGGAATCATGCGTAGTGTGACTTTCACGTCAAGCCGTGCAGCAAGTGGCGAGTAAGTTGATGAGGAGAGTGGCGTCGAGGCTCCTTGTCTGAGTTTGATCATTAACGGCCTTCAAAGCACACGTCTTGTTGGATATCGACAAATTAACAAACAGCCATTTCCTTGTGATTATTGTGGCGGGTTGTATGGGTTTTAATCTAAGACAGCCCAACCGATTTAGCTGTGGCGAGCATAGCCCGACGATACAGGCACTTCTTTTGAGCATAGGTCATTGACCCAGAAGACGATTTCCTCTTCCACATCAGCCGAGAGAAGGGTAGTAACGCCATGCGGGAGCGCATTCTTGGTCATTTTTGATGCGTCAGTCTTCAATGTTTTGCTCAAGCGCTCCTGGTCGCGCACCCACGTACGAACGATATTACGACAAAGAGTCGCGGCTGCCGTCGATAGTGATGGATAGAAGTGCGTATCTGCTGCAGCAATGCCTCGAGCACTCTTGCTGAGTACAATGAAGTCGAGCTCTTCGCGCATAGTGAACGCTTGGCGCTTTGTCATGATGCTCTCTTCTCGAATCAAAAAAGTTTACGGTATATGCAGACGTACTTTTTCGCGTCACAATCAGGTTCTTCTCGAATCGCAACGAGGACGACGACCATAATGATGCATAGAAGTGCGGGAGTGATGCAGCAACGTCTCCAGTCGTCTTGATGCGCTCAGTGCGCACGCACAACACTTCGGGAAAGCGTCTAAACGTGCGGCGCATGCTCTTCGTCGGTGGTGTTCACGTCACCGTGGTACATTACCACTAAGTCTGCACTCGATTTTGCGGGTCCTTGAACGTGTACTGCTCCGTTCCAGTTTAAATGGCGATACCACTTTTGCTCGTACACCGTGGTGTTTCTATTAAGCTCGTTGATGAAAGACTCTGTGGCCTCGAATCTCCTACTTTTGCGTGAGTCTGATAGAAAAATGCTTTTTCATTTTGGTATTTCGAAGAATTAAACCCAACCCATTTCTTTGGATTGGGTTTACACTGAGACAGATTGGGTTTACATCAGATTTAGCTGAGATATCGTTCACCAAAATAATATCAAGTTTAAATAGTTTATTAGCAGGTGTTTGTCTTGAGTTCAGTATACCGGCGAAAACCACTTATTCGCTAAAATAGGCTTATCTACACTCACCTCAGTTTTCGCACTATGAGCATCGACAGCACAAGTAGAACATGAAGATGACAAGCACATGTACGTCGTCTTACTCCGTCCTCGTGCTTGCTTGCTCTCGTGCATGCTCTTGTGTTGTACGTCTTGCTGTCCATGCTGTGAGCTCATTCACGCCATTGCACAATATACTCGCTTCCGTTTGCGCACACGCAGCAACGACAGCAGCTCCTATGACTGGCGTTGAACAAGATCACACGAAAGAGCGCGTGCTCGCTGCACTTGCGCGACCCGAGAACGCGATGTGCGCAGACTGCAACGCACCGAGTCCAAAGTGCGTGCGTGTGCATGCTCGCTAATTCATTGTCTCTCTTGCTTGCGATTGCTGCCGACTCGAAGCACGTACTAAGTGGGTCGTGTGCGCACGTTTGCTGCTCGAGCAGGTGGGCGACAGTGACGCATGGCGGCTTCATCTGCACGCAGTGCGCAGGGGTACATCGCTCCCTCGGCGTGCACGTCTCGTTCGTTCTGAGCTGCACACTCGACAAGTGGACGGTACGCACGTATGCACACACTCATGTGCTCAGCGTCACGACAGAATGACTCACAGACTCTCTCTCCATACTACTCGCTACTGTTGCGTCGTCACACCACCATACAAACACACTAGGACGCTCAAGTGCACATGGTCGAAAGCGTCGGGAACGCTGCGCTGAACGATCTCATGGAGTACTCTGTCCCGACTGAGTTTGAAAAGCCGCATGCCGAGTCGAGTCGCCTCGAGCGCGAGCGCTACATTCGCGCCAAGTACGAGACTGAGCTGTTCAAAGCGAGTCCGCACCGCAAGAAGCAGCAAGCAGTGTCCTCGTCCAGCTCATCGACAAACCTGTCGCCGTCCACACCGTCTGCTGCGCTCGTGGGTGCGCCAGGGACACCCACGCCCGGTTCACCAGCAGTGCACCACGGCATGGTCGAGTACATTGGCGTGCTCGTGATCGAGCTCGTCGCTGGCGCGCAGCTCGCTGGCATGGACATCAATGGCAAGTCGGATCCGTACGTGACGTTCCACTTGGGCGAACAGACGATCACGAGCTCGCGCGTGGACAACAGTGTGAACCCGCGCTGGGGCCAGACGCTGATGCTGTCGTGGGACGGCATTGCGCCGCTCGTCGTCGACGTCTTTGACTACAACAAGATCAGTGCCGACCGGTCCATGGGTCGTGCGATCGTCGACCGCGACGTCTTAGCGCCGCTCACAGCGACTGAGACGTCGCAGTCGTCTGCGCCAGTCGCGATCGACGACTGGTTCCAAGTCATGATGCCGAAGGAGTGGGCCACGAACTTTGGTGAACACATGGTCGCAGGCGCTGAAGGCGTCGGCAAAGGGCTCTACAAAGGCATCACAGGCGTGTGGAAAGACCCGATCAAAGGCGCAAAGGCGAACGGACTCGAGGGCTTTGCCAAAGGCGTCGGCAAAGGCGTCGCTGGCATCGTGTACCGTCCGATCAAAGGCATTGGCTCGATGGTCAAGCAGACTGCGCTCTCAGTCGGCGTTGGCAAGAAGCACCGCAGCAGCGCGTGCGAAGAGCTCGTACCCGCGGGCTCGCTGCACCTCAAGCTCTCGCTCCAGCGGTTCTGAGTCACGACGAGCGTCTCCTCTGTCTATCAGCCACGAACCACTAGGACATGCAAGCGCGCGCCATCACAGTCACGAGACAAGGACGCGCGCGTACGCACTGCTCCGTGAGCCAACAATGTGTAACTTATGACCTCCTGTCACTCTCCTGCGTCTCTTGAGTCTCTCTCTCTGTCGACTGCCGACTGCTTCACGGTCCATTGACGACCTTGGCTGATCGACTGAGCTGCGTGCGTCTACATGAGACTGCGAAAGTTGAGCAAGTCGCTCTTGACTCGTCGGAACTGCTCGAGGAGCGTCGCAGCGTCTGCGTGTTCGTCTGAGAGAGACACACACAACCAACACAGTTCATCGTTCGTGAGCCTATCAGTCAGAGAATAGAGATAGAGAGTAGGAGTCGCAACCGCACCGAGTGGAATGGCCTTGAGGTCCGTGATGAAGTCGTCGCAGAGGTTCACGAGGTGCGGACAGCACGCAGCAAAGTCAGCGAGCAGGTCTTTGCCAGCGCGCGGCGCCATTGCGTGCTTCTTCCAGAGCATCACGATCGCAAGCATCGACTGGAGGACGTGGAGCGTCCACGGCAAGCTCCCCTGCTCGCGGTAGATCTGCTCGTAGTAGCTCAAGAGCACGCGGTGCGGCACACCGACGTCGAGAAAGACCTTGAGGACCCAGTTGAACGTCGTCGCGTCGATCGACGACGCCGATGCGCTGCTGCTACTCCCGGCTGCGTACGACGGCCGCTGCGTCAAGCGCAAGTACCACGACGACACGCGCTCGAGCTGCTTGGCAATGAAGCCAACGGGAAAGACAAAGCCGCCGAGCGCAGACGCTGCTGCAGTCGTCGCGGCGCCACTGTGTGCGTCGTCGCCGCCATAGTACAGCGTCTTGCCGAGACGCAAGACTTTGCACTGGAGCTGACCGATCCAGAGCCCGCTCTCGAACGAGCTCACGCCAGTAAAGTGCTGCGGCAGTCCTGCCGCGTCGCACTGGTCTGCGCGCCAGGCGTTGAACTCGGCGTTGCTCGACGACGGTGGGACATTGCTAAAGAGGATCTTGCGCCAGAGCGACGCGATCACGTCCGCCTCCTCGGACTGACACGAGTGGATGATGTGGAGGCACTCGGACCACATGTCGTACTTGGCCGCGAACTGGTTGTAGAGCGTCGAGGCGTCAAAGATCTTGTACGTGAGGACCTTGAGGTCGTCTTTGCGCTCTTGGAGCTGCTCGTCGATCGCCAAGAGCGACGGGGCTGAGGCTTCGAGCTCGATCGTGCTCTGCTCGAGCGCTTTGAGCACGCGCACTTGGAGCTGGAGCACATCGAGGACGTCGCGGACTTCGCGCGCAGCGTCAGCAGCTTCGCCAACGTCTTCGAGGCTCTTGAGGCACCCGAGCGCCTTTGAGACGTAGTACTGGCGCTTGACCACGTCTGGGTTCGCTTCGAGCATCACGCCGTCGTCGCTCGTGTCTTCGTGCGCGCGGGACCACCAGACTTTCGCGGCGACGAGGTACTTTTGCTGGTCCATGTACAGCTTGATGAGCAAGTCCTGGTCCTTGTCTTTGAGAAAGTCTTCGATGAACGGCGACCGGAGCGTCGTGAGCAAGTGCGCGTGGCCATTCTCAAACAGCCACGTGTACAGCAGTTCGTGGAACGACCGGTCATCCGATGCGAGCGCAAAGTGGAAGATCTCATCGACACACTTGCGCCGCGTGTCGTCATCGAGGCTCGTCATGTCGTCAATCGCCTGTGGACTCTGCCCAGCAGACGCTGACGTCTTTGGACTGAGCACGCGCTGGAGCGTGAGCAAGATGCACCCAAAGCAGTTGCGCTTCCACGCCAGCTTCACGCCACTGAGGTCGGACGCTGCGGCGTCGTGGAAGTGCTTGGCACACGCGAGCGCGAGCTTCACTGCACCTTCGTAAAAGTGCAAGAGCGCGTAGTCGTCGCAGATGCCTTGGAGCACATCGACGCAGTCTTCAGTGTCCCACATGTGGCACGAGTTGAGAAACTGCGTGAGCGACTCGCGCAAGTGCGCTTTCCGAGCACTCGGGGCACTGAGCTTGGCCATTGCGAGACTCTTGTAGCCCTGGTAGTGCCACAAGTCGGCGACCGAGAAGAACGACGGACACTGCTCGCGGAGCTGCTTGATCAAGTACGAGTTGTTCTCGTTGCGGCCGCGCAAGAGCGTCTTGATCATCGCCTTTGCCGCTGTCGTGCCCTCGGTCGTCGAGACAAAGTCACTAAAGCTCAAGCGCGCGAGCGGCTCGTCGAGCGAGACTTTGTAGTCTGCAGCGATGCGCAAGAGCGAGATGCCTTCGATGCTCCGGAGCACGAGCTGGTAGATGTAGTAGAGCGAGCGCTGCTCGGCTTTGAAGCGCAGTTCGCGCTGGAGCTGCTCTTCCGTCCGGTGCTTCTGGTACCGACTCGCGAGCTCCGAGACGCGCGAGACACCGTCGCTGTCGCTCAAGCCGTCGAGTGCGAGGTTGTTCTCGAGGACCGAGCCGCTGCTGATCGAGACTGCGTACGGCCCAGCGCTCTCCATGAGCTGCCGCAGCTGGAACAGGATCTCGCGCACTTCATCGAGCTTCTCGGTCGAGTGGAGCGACTCGAACGTCGTTGTGGCCGACGCTTTCGACGACGACGTCCCTGGGACGCGCACAACGACGCGCTTCCCGATCGCCTTGACGCACCAGAGCGGTCGGAGCAAGCGGCAGACAAACATCACGAGGCCGTCGTGCTGGTACGACATGCCAAACTCCGTCGTGAGCACAATGCGCGTGCTCGCACTCGTCGACTCGAGCGCTTTGGCTGCATCGAGGTTCTCGGCGCTGCCACTCACGCCACTGCCAGCAGCTTGACCGCACTCAAAGATGCCTTGCATCGCAGCTGTGTAGATGTAGTCATCGCTCTTGATCCCACCACCAGCACGGCGCGTGATGAGCGACGCGGCAGTTGTCTCGGTCGTGAGCGGGTCACTCTGGACACCACAGGCAAGTCCAATGAGCATGCAGCACACTTGGATCTCGCCAAAGCACCGGATGAACGGTGCCAATGCGCCTTTGAGCTCACTCCCGCGCGAAAGCAAGAGGATGCGGTGGAGCTGGTCAATCGGACGGATCTTCTTGAACACTTGGATGCCGGCGTTCGTGAGGCAGAGGAAGTGGCGCGACGGCTGCGAGTACTGCAGCGCCATCTCGCCGACGATCGCAACTGCGTTGTCGCTGCCGCCAGTCGCCATTTCGTCAAACGAGCGCTTGCTGCTGCCAGTGCGTCCTGCAGCAGCAGTCGCTGGAGCGCCAGTGACGTCGCTCACATCGAGCTCTTTGATCTCGACGACTTTGCCAATGCACGAGTCGAGCGAGACGGACTCGCGGATCGTCGGCTTGCGCGACGTCGTCTGCGTCGGGATCGACGTCGTGATCGGGTCGTGCGCAATGCCAACGAGCTGGTCGTGCTGGTCTTTGCGGCCGTCGACTGCGAGGAACACGCCTTTGCGGTGGAACGCCACGTGCACAGACGACGGTGACTTGCCCGGTGCGTACCCAGGCTGCATGCCCTCTTTGCTGTGGTACGGCGGTGCATCTGCAAGCGCAATCGCTGGTGGCGGCAAGCGAATGTACACGATCTCGAGTCGACTTGGTCGCTTCGCGCGTGGGATCGCTGAGCCAACTGTGTACGTCCGGCGTGAGTAGACTGTGAGGTACAAGCGCATGCCGTTCGATGCAATCGCAACGAGGTTCACAAACGCCGACTCACTGCGCGGCACGACGGCGAGAGCAACGATCTGCATGCTCGCGTGCTGGAAGAGCCGCTCGTCCGGGCACGACACGCGCGTGCGGCGGTTCTCGCGCGCGTACTTGGCCCCAGCGTCGAGCAAGTTGAGGCTGCAGACGACCTTGGTCTCGTCGCCGTTTGCGCCTTGGTCAAACAGCGTGAGCTGGCCGTGCTCGTGCAGCGCGTAGAGGATCTGGCGCTCTTCATCGCTCGCAAACTCCAAGAGCTTGCCAGGGGCGCTCGTGAGTCCAAGGAGGAACGTCGGCAAGTACGCCGCGTACGACGTCGTGTACGCGACTTTCTTGCACGGCTTGCTAAAGAACGGCAGTGCGCTGCTGCTCGCGGCGTCAGGGCCGTACAAAAACTCGTACACTGCGCCGTCTGAGCCGCCAAAGAAGATCCGCCCGCGCTGCGTCGTCACGATGCGCCGCACGACGCAGTTGTCTGTGCTCACGCTCAGCTTTGTGCGCTGGAGCTTGATCGCGCCAGCGTTTGCGTCGTTCTGCTCGTACAGGACAGCAACGAGGAGCACTTCGACTGTCGTTGCGACCACGAGCACGTGCTGGACTTTGTCTGTGAACACACCAGCGACTGGCGTGACGCAGAGTCCGACCGCGACGACTGCTTGGTCAAACTCAAACACAGCGAACTTGCCGCGCTGCTTGTAGTTCCAGAGGAACACGCGCGTGTCGATCGACGTCCACGCGTAGTCGATCGGCGCGAGCAAACCGGAGAGCGACAGCGCTTTCGTCTCTTCGAGCGAGCTCGCGACGACGCCGGGGAGTGGGATCACGCCGCCTTTTTTCACGACTTGCGGACACCACTGCGTCGCGTACGGCTCGAAGAAGTAGTTCTGTGGCTCGGACTGGTTCGCGAGCTGGTCGTACAAGTCTGGGTACTGCGCGTCGTCGCGCGCGACCTGGTCGACGCGGCTCTTGGCGTCGTGCAGGCCCTTGAGCAAGCGCTGCGCGCGCTGCGCGTCGTCACTGCTCGCCATCTCGCGTGCGTCTGGTGGTGGTGGTTGTTGTTCACAAGACACGCTCTTGCACAGACACACGTCCAAGGGCGTGCACGTGCCTGCTTGTTGCTCGTGCGCCTGCAGCCGATCCCTCTTGCTTGCTTCGTGCTTTGTGCGCGCGCAACAACAACAGCGATTTTGTATGGATCGAGCTACTGGAGGAGGCGGCAAAGCAAGGGGCGGGGAATAGCGTATAATTATTATGCGGCGCAACCGTATAGCGTATAGCCGCAACTGTATAATTTCGTGTACCATTCGTGTGGTGTAGAAGCAGCGTGGTTCTTCCATCCGTTTCTCCTCCTCTCACACACACAAGAACAACACATCGTCGGGTCTGGAAGCTCTTGCTCCTCCGTCCGTCGATCGTCGGCTGTCTCTGTCTCTGTCTGTCTGTGTGTGCACACGACATCATGGCGCTCCGTGCTGTGCGCGTGCTTGCGGCGCACCGCGCGCAGCTCGCGACTGCTGCGCACCACCCGCTCGCAATGAGCGGTGCTCGTCGCGCGTTCATGTCGACTGGCGCGAACCACCTCTTCTCGGAGCCGTCGTTCCCCATGCGCAGCAACGGCGTTGACGGTGACGACCCAGCGGTGTGGCTCGAAAAGTACGCGCGCATGGACCCGTCCGACATGTGGAAGGTCGGCTCGTTCCCGCTCCAGGACGCGCGCGACGAGACCAAGTCGTCGGCGTCGGCGCTCACGTGCTCGGAGGACCTCTGGGACACCTCGGGCATGCTCAGCGCGCTGTCGGACAACTTGCCACTGCGTGACGCAGGCTCGCACGGCGTCGACGAGCTGCTGCGCGAAATGGACATGACGTACGGCTATTTCGCGGACAGCGTGCTCAAGAAGAGACGGAAGAAGATGAACAAGCACAAGCACCGCAAGCGCAAGAAAGCGCTGCGCATGCGCACGAAGAAGAACTAGTGCGCTCGCTCGCTCGCTCGTACGTGCGAGTGTGTGTGTGCTGGCTGTGCGTGGCTGCTTGGATTCATGCAAGCTTGCCAGCCAGCAGCCAGCATCAACCACACAGCAGTGCTGCTCAGTAGTTCACACCAACACCAGATGCAGGACGCGATGACTCGGAGCTCGACCGCTCCGTGTGGAGACGACGACTTTGACTCGTGGGCACTCGCGTGTAGATCCGCACACACGAGCAGTCGTGGAGGTCGCGTCCACTGCGCTGGGTTTGCAGGAGGAGAGCACAGATGACGCAGTGATACGTCGTCTGTGGCACATAGAGAGAAACGATAAACAAAGACCCCATGACCCGCTGCAGCCATTGCGTTCGTGTTCACACTCTGTCACGCCTTCACGATGCTGGATCTCTGCTTGTGCTTGCACTTGATGGAGTCGTAGAAGATCTTTTGGACCATCGACGGCGCGTGCGTAGACGAGAAAGAGGAGACTGACGGACGCGAGCCGACGCTTGACCGCCCAGCCGCGATCTTCTTCTGCTCTGATTGATCGATCGATCGATCGATCGTGTGAGCAGTGAGTGGTGAGCGAGCGAGAGAGATCTCCAGACAGACTGACGACCGAGACACATGCTCAAGAAGCTCACTTCGCCAAAAGCCAAAGGCGCTCGAGGTGGCACCAAAAGCAAGAGCGCAACGCAAGCAGCAGCAAGTGGTGACCAAGAGCTCCAGTGCGTCACGCCACTGCATGTGACTGACTATGTATCGTGTCGTCACGCACGTAGACTGACACGCTCGCATGCTACTTGTGATCGCTAGTGGCTTGGCATCGACACTTGACAATGGAGACGCAAAAGACACAGTCGACAATGGCCGCTCGTCCAGCATGAAGCGCAGCGTCGTTGGTAGTGGCGATACTGACAGCGATCGCAGTGGCAATGACGCTAAGAGCGCTCCTAGTCGCGATGTTCCAGTCGCATCAAGCGCTCGAGCGAGTCGAGCAGCCGTGCCAGCAGCAGCAGCTGAAGGCAAGACACCAAGGGCTGCGACACCACCGCCACGCAGCGACTTGCGTCTCGACTTGCGCACAGTGACAGAAGCTGCTGGCACTGCAGCTAATGCAGTTCCAGATGCTGAGTCTCGTTCATCAGCAGCTGAGCACTCGGTAGAGCGACGCAAGACACTCGCGCGCAGTCCACGCGTGAAGAAGAACCTCTTGAGCGCCGACACAGAAGACGCAAACGACGACACGAGAGACGATGCGAAAGCAACCGACACGAAGAAGAAAGCAGTGGCATCATCGTCGCCATCAAAGCGCGAGAAGTTTGGCGGCTTGCGAGCACTCAAGGCTCGCACTGGCGCCAAGCACAGCGATGACAAAGACAGTGGCAGTGGTGGTGCTAGTGAAGCCAAAGAAATCGCTGCAAGCGCAGCGTCGAAACGAGGCGGGCGTCGAGCAGAGGACGACGACGAGAGCGACGATGTGCGTCGCGATGACAAGACAACAAAGGCGAGCAAAGAGAAGCGCGCACTTGCATCGTCAGTGAACGACGCTAGCGCCAAGACGAAGACCAAGACGTCCAAAGATGATCGCGTCGATGAAAGCGAAGAGCTGGACGAGGTAACAGACAAGGACAAGCGCTCGTCTGAGTCCAAGACAGCAGCACAGCAGCCAACGAGTACTCTATCACCACTCCGGCGACGATCACTAGTGCTTGAGACAGAAGCACAAGTCGCTGGTGCAACTGATCCAGTCACTCAGCGACTTGGACTTCAGCGCCTCGCACTCCGGACACTTCCGCCAGCGCATCAGCCAGAAGTGCACATTGTCGGCGAGATCGCAAGCGGCGATGGCTTTGGCAGCGGTGGCTTTGCGTGCAAGTGGGGCGTCGAAGTCGGCGGTGCGTGGCACCACATTGCAGGCGACCAGGTCGGTCAGACGCAGATCGACTACCCGAGCACAGCGCAGCAGCCAAGTGTGTGGAGCCACCCGATTGAGCTCCACTTTGCAACGACGTCGTTCCACGGCTGGCCGAAGCTCGTGCTCCAGGTATGGCACTTTGACGCGCACATGCACGCGCACGTCGTTGGCTACGGCTTTGTGAACGTGCCGTTCGCACCTGGCGAGCACGCTCTTACAGCCTCGCTCTGGCGACCCATGGGGTCTGCGAAAGACGAACTTGCCGCGAAGCTCCTCGGTCGGACGCCAGAGCTCGTGATCGACGACGTCGTGTTCAGCTCGGCGTGGGCCGACCGGTGTCGTCTGCAGACAGTCGCAACTGGACGAGTGCAGCTCCAGGTCGGTGTCCTGCTGCGCAACTTCCAGACATCGAACTTGGCGATGTAGCGAGCAGGAGAACGTACGTACGTATGGATGTGGATGGATGTATTGTGTAGAGATCGAGGAGCATCATCATCAGAGTACATGTGCGTCTAGTGCGAGACGACAACAGCCACGTCTTCACTGCAGAGCTACAGACTGCAGTCGGCAGCAACAGACGCGTCGCTGGCAAAATCCCTGCGCCACGACCGACGACCACAGTTAGTCACGACGGCGAGCGAGCGAGCGAGCAGCAAGCGAGTGTGCGCGCGTGCAGACTGCTGGACAGATACACACGCGGGACGCGGTGCTGCTTACTTTAGTTCATACAAGGACCTCCGCTTTAGTTCGACAGCGAGGCGCGAGAGCAGCAGTGGGTTCCCGCGCAGTCGTGTCAGTGCTTCGTGTGTCGCGAGTGTCTCGAGACTCGGATCTGGCAGCGCTGTGCATCGTGCCAGACAATCATAGTGTGAGGACGTTGTGCGCTTGGACAAATCGCATTGAGCAGCTCATACACAGCCACGTACCTCGTGTGAACTCGTCTCGACTCAGACATGACTTGGCCATCGACAGCAAGAGGCGTGCAGCGTCTGCGTCCGCCAGTCCGACGACGTTCACGATGTGCTCCGAGACGGCACTGGCTTCGTACAGCGCGACTCGCATGTCTTGGCGAGCAGTGACGACAAACTACACAGCACGCACGAACAGATACGATCAGGAGTCGGATGTACAGCTCAAAACATAGACACACACGCATCTGCCGCACCTGCACGGCTGGGAACCGAGCAATGAGGTCGACGACCATGTTTCGAAACACAGGCGGTGCAAACGCGTCGCAACCGTCGAGGATCACGAGCGCAGTCTTGTCGTCGTCGCTCGTAGCACTGTAAACACAACGTCGTAGTGATGTCAGTCAGTCAGCGAGTGCATCGGCGAGCTAGACACTGTCACAGAGCGATGCATAGTCTCTCACGTACCTTGGGAACGACAGCAAGAGCGCGCTGATGTCGTCGACGAACTGCGTGAGCGCAAACTGCCGCGCCTTCTCTTTCACACTAGCGCTGTCGTCACGCCACGACTTGCTCTCGAGCTTGTGCTGCGGACTTCCGACGTAGCGTCGCTCAGTCTCCTGGACGATCCGCTCGACCGGATAGTAGTGCACGCCGCTGCGGTACCACCGTCTATCGTGGACGTGCTTGGCGACGTAGATCGCGATTGAGGACTTGCCGATGCCAGGACGACCTTTGATGCTGCACACTTGGACCTTGGTCGTTCGAAGACACGAGAGGATCTGTCCACACATGCACGAGCACGTTCGTTAGTCAAGTGCTCACCATCGATCCACTCACTGCCGCATTAGCCAGACGCTACAAGCCGCACCTGTGCGATCTCCGACTCGCGTCCGACAAACGTCGAAGGAACAAGCGGAATCAACGACGCACTCAGCGACGGCGCGTACTGCCACGTCCGTCGCTTTGTATCAGAGCTCGTGTCCAGCGCCAGCACAGAAGTGTCGTCGTGACCTGGCGACATGAGCAGCGCGCAGAGATCGTTGCGTGCACCGAGGAATATCCGCTTGTCGCTCAGCGCAACGAACTCGGCGAGGTCAAAGCACTTGCGGATCGAGTAGCCTCGCAGCATGCCGGCAAACAGCGCGCTGGAGCATCCCACCATTCAAACATTCATCATCCACGCAGCAGTCGTCAGGACGATGTGTGGAGAGCCAGCACTCATGCCATGTCTGCACAGTACGTACCGCAGGAACGCCACTGCTCGAGTGTGGTATATGTCCAGCGAGCTCACAAAGACAACGCTCGAGACGCCGCACGCTTTGACCATCGAAGCTAGCCATCACACACATGAGCACGAAGTGTCGTCAGCTCTGCTCGCATTACTACAGGATCTACCGCTCAGCGGCATGACGTACCGACAGCTTCAGTTGGAGAGAAGACAATCAGCAGCTTTGTGATGGCGCGCGGGTCTAGCAAGTGACAGCACACAACGCGTTCAGTTTCGCCCACTCGATCATCAACCAGCTCCGTCCAGCGCTCAAGACCATGAATGCACCAGTGCTCAAGAGCGCAGCGAGTTCGTCTGTCGCGAGCTGCGCTAGCAAACCGTTTGCATCTTCAGTGATGATGTGCGTCGCGTCGCCATCGCCAGCGTACAGCAGCACGCCTGCAGTGTCTCGAACTGCAGTCTTGAACGACGGCGACGTCGCAGAGTCAACGTTCACCTGCAAGTGCATGAGCGAACGATACTGTTAGTCTGGAGCGTCGTTGAGCACCGTCTTGCATAACAGACACACGCACCTGGAAGCCTTCGACGGACGAAAAGCTTGCGAGGATGCTGGATAGCTCCTCTCGGTAGCCTCGGTGTGGCACGTTTGCTCCAGCAGTTGCAAGCGGCTCTGCGATTTGCACGTGCTATAGAGGATACGTGCAGAGCCATAGAGACGTTGTTACAACAGCGCACTAGTAGCAGCAGGGAGTGCATCGATCGCAGCGCATGACGTACACATACGAGTCGTGGTGCTGGAGCTAGCGACAGCGCTTTTGCATTGACAACGCCGTCGTCGTTCAGCGCTGGCTTTGGCTTCTCTACTGCAGGAACTGCATCGGTTCGTGCTACTTCATCGAGTTGGAGTTGCTCTGGCACGCCACGCACAGGCTTCTGCGCCGCTGCATCTTCACGATCCGACGCGTCGCTATCGTCAGACGACATCTCGCGCGGCTTGATCGACGGCCGATTCAGCAAACTGCTGTCGATCGGTCGTCGGTTCTTCACACATCGCACGTTGTACGACAGCGTCAGGTCGCTCTGTAGCGTCACAAGAGTGCCAGCAAAGACAGTGTGTCAGTCCTAGTGATCGACACGGCCACAACGCTTCATAGCGTACCCCGTGGCTGCGGATCTTCAATAGCGTTACTGTGTCGCCAAGCTGGAGCTCGCGCCGCTCGCCGCTCTTCATCGGTCGGTTGTTCACCTCCAAGCCGTTCGTGCTCGTGTTCTCAACGACAACCGAGACTGTGCTCTGTCCTGTACCGTCCAGCAAGCTGTTGCGCTGCGTGACGTAGAAGACGCAGTGTCGCCGACTGAGTGCAAACACGTCTGCGCCTCGAATGCGCTCGCCAAAGACTGTGTAGAACTGGTCGCGTCCGAGCATGATCGGACTTGGCTCCTTTGTGAGCGCGATCACGTAGATCCCGAGCTCTTTCATCGTGCTCTTCTCGCTTCTCGTGAGGCTGCGTGCAAACTTGCCACTGAGCGTGAGGACGAGCGCTTGGTCGCTGTCGCTCGGGTTTGGGATGTCGCAGAACGACAGGTCCTGGAGCTTCTCCTGCGAGAGCGAGATGTCGTTGTTGATGAGCGCGAGCTCTTCGTCGCTCGACTCTTTGTCCGAGTCGCTCTCAAAGTTGTCGAGCTGGATGTCGCTCTGGAGCACAAAGCTGTTCGGGACATGGCGCGGCGCGTTTGACGGCGTGAGTCCTGGCGACTCGAGCGGGAGCTTCCGTGAGAAGCTCATGTGCTGCGACGGACGTGGTGGGTTCTACATCATACAACAGAGCAGAGCAGTGTAGCGAGTATAGTGAGTTACAACACTGCCATTGCATCAACCATGCAACTCGACTGCCAACGGACCGATGGCGCAAACGGCGACGACGCGTGGGAGCCTGTGTCTGTAGGATGCACGCGGCTCTTGGACGCAAAGAACTTGGAGGTCTATCACACAAAGACACACCAGTTGGCTGTTAGGACGGATTATAGACCCAGTACGAAGTAGAGTGGCGTCGTACGCACCGGTTGCTGGACAGGTTCGTTCACTGCTGGCACGAACGCGCGCATTGCAACGGGCTTTGTGACGCGAGGAGCCGCTGGTGTCTTGTTTTCTTTTTGGTCGACTGCTGCTGCTGGTGGTGGCAGCAATGGCTGCTGTTGCGGCTGCTGGTGGTGGTGCTCATGCTGCTGTGGTGGCTGCTGCTGCAGTGGTGGGGGTGGTGGTGGTGCAGCAACGAGTCGTCGCACCATGTCGTTGTCGACGTTGCTGTTCACGTAGATCGGAGAGTACGGCATCGCATGGTCGATGTCCCAGTGCTCGTTCCGGCGCTCGAGTGCCAAGACATCGTCGTGAGCAGCCATGAGGACGTCGTGGTGTGGGTTCATACCCGGTCGCACGACTGGCGTCTTCTGCTTGTGCTCGTGGTCCAAGCCCATGCCCATACGCCGCGGCTTCACTGGCGCTTTCCGCGGACTCTTGTTCTGGACGTCCATGATGTTGAACGAGCTGTGGCGAACTCGTGCTGGTAATGCGCTGTTTGCAGGCGTGCTTGCGCTGCTTGGGACGACAGGGCTGAGCTGTGGCTGCTGCAGGTTCATGCGCATGCTGTGGGGCTGGTGCGTCTCACGCGGCGGTGAGCCATACACACGACGATGGTATGCAAGATGTTGCTGCTGCTGCTGCTGTTGATGCAGTGGCGGTGCATGCGTGTGCATTGGATGCATTTGGTGGTGCTGCTGCTGGTACTGCGATGGATGTTGCTGCTGGTGCTGTCCAGCAAAGTGCGCTGGGATTTTGTTTGGCAGTGCCGATGCAGGCGCGTCGCTGCTCAGAGGCGGTGCGATCTCATCGAGTGTGCGCTTCCGCGCAGCAGACGGCGCGACGAAGCTCATGTGACTCGTGTGCTGTTGCTGCTACCTGCACGTTGTCGATGTCGCTGTCTGCTTCCTTTGCTGTCTGTCTGCCTTCTTGGCGCGATTGTGCGATTGTGTGTGTCTTGCCATGGCTTGCTCTTTTTTGCGACTTTTGCGGCTCTTCATGAAAAACCTTCAACCTTGTGTGTTTCGCAGACAAGTGCGGGATTTTATAAATCCAAGTTTGTTAGACAATACGGATAGCAATGGTATTATATTGTCCATATTGACGGAAAAGAGCAGCAAACAACCTCAAAACCTCAAACGCATCGACTTTCTCTACAAACGTCGTTTGTTGACGCATTTTTAAGATTTTCAAGAATGCATCATAGAATGTTGGTCCGCGAAAGGTCGCGAGAAGCTTTTGCATACATACAAGCATCAAGTCAATCTGGAGTAGCGATCTTTTGCACTCGGAAACTGGCAACGACCGCGCAGTAGTCAGGCTTCCGAACAGCCGCGATCGACGTCCGCCGTCTCCTTGCGCTTGCCTAGTGTCCAATCTCGCGAGCGTGGATGTCCAACATGTGCGACTTCGCGCGTAACATACAGGAGCAGTGCTGCGACCACTCGCTGGTACGACGAGGTGAGTCGAATCACACACGCGATCGCTTCATACCTGGAACGAGACTAAGGACTCGAGCAGTCCAACACAGACATCGAGACCTCGGACGCACGAAGCTCACGCAGATGCAAGGCGTGGGACAACAACGTCGATGTGGGTGTCTTGCCAATGTTTGCACCGAAAAAGATCTGAAGATCACTACTTGATCAATCGTTTTGACTGCGAGGACTCTCGTGCACATGACGACTCCAAAGCTGTCAGCGCTTATGCTCCTGCATCGTGTGGATACGCAAAGTCAGACACAAGCGATCGCGTCGTGACGCACCATTGCGGATCGCTGTCAGTGTGTCGTTGCGATTGCTACTCGACTTGGTGCGTCATGCATTGCCTCACAGTTTCGACAGTCGACTACGGACGCGTTGACACTGATGACATCCTTACCACGACGACAACGCAGAATCTTGGTTGAGAGCAGCGACGACCTTGAACTAGATCGAGAGCGTACGAAGTAGATGGAGGGCCGGTGATATACACTGCGTTTGCAACTATCGCCATCCTAGAACGAGAGTTCGAGTGCGAGTCCATCGTCAACACCCGAAGTCGCCTCTGAGCTCAAGGACTTGCTTGACTGGTGTTGCTGTTACCAGTCATATCGCATTCGCATCGTCGGAGTTTGTCATGAGCGACTGCAAGGTTCGTACAACGAACACGTTCGTTTGTTCGTTCCCATGTAGTCTATTGGGGACAGCGCACTCGCTGCGCTACACGCTTCAGCACTCGCACACACACATCTCGTTCTCTACCTATCTCTCTTGTACACAGTAGACTCGTTACATACACCCGACAGCTTGTTCTTCCGTGAGCTGGAAGTCTGACACAGCTCGATCCAGTGTTAGAGCGCCATCTTGACAGTCGACCGCAGCTGCGGGGACGACAGCACACTGCTGTTATCCGAGTAGCTCGACGGTGCGCGCTCGCAAGCAGGTGACACGACCATTGTCACGTACACGTTCGAGCCGCGCACGGAGAGCTGGCTATCCGAGGCAGTCGACACCTTGGACTCGTGGGCACTGCTGCTGCCGCTGCTAATGTCGCGCTCGAGTGGGGTCTGGAACTCGACCATGTCGGGCACGAGCTCGTCGGCGTCGTCGTCGTCTGCATGCAAGTACGTTCGGTGATGGTACTGACTCGTGTTGCTGCTGTGGTTGTACGGATCAGTCTCGTTCGCGCGCCGGCGCTGAGCGAGCACTCGGAGTGTGAGCACGAGCATGATCGCGTGGCGGACAAACCACGCAATGAGCACGACCGAGTTGATCAGGATGAACGCAGTCGCTGCGCGTGAGCGGACGCTACTTGATGCGTTCGTTGCATCGAGGAACGCGAGCGCGAGCGCGTAGTTTGCAATCTTCACGGCCGAGAGCGCAAACGTAAAGAGTCCGACCGAGAGACTCATGAAGCCGGCTTGGAAGAACACAGCGGCGAGGTACGCGACTTGGAGCACGAGCAGCGCAACAACGAGCGCAGTCGCGGACCCAGCAGCTGTCATTGCGCCAATGAGCACGCCATTGCCGAGCTGCACGGCTGCTACGACGACAAAGAAGAGCCGACGGCGGTACGTGTACGCAGCGTAGAGTGCGCCCCAGACCGCCAAGTGCTTCACATCTGCGAGCTCGCGCTCAGTCTTGTGGTAGAGCTCGCGTGCGCACTGGACAGTCACGCCGAGACACACGACGACGAGGATCGTGAGCGCGAGGACGAGCGAGCCAGTCGCAAGGACGTGCGAGTCGAGCTGCATCGCGATCTCAAACGACGCAAAGAGACTCAGTGGGTAGAGCGCGAAGAGCCACAGGAGCAAACAGAGACCGAGGAACCGGAGCGAGACGAACCGGATACCAAATACGCTCGTGCGGGACGCCGTCGCTCCAGCAGCGGAGTCGATCGCGTCAAACTTGTTTTCTGTCTTGCGCTTGGCGAGCAACACCGTTGCGACGTACACAACAAAGAGCGCACCGACGACGAGGAGGAACGCGAGCGAGCTCAGGTACAGCAGACTCGCTTCGTCGATGCCAATGCGGTCGCTGAACGCAACGACGCCCGTGAGCACAACGGCATCGAGACGCCGCGCTGGGACATCGCCGCTACTACTGGAGCGCTGGACGAGAAAGAGCGACCACGTGAACGAATCGGTGAAGTCCCAGAGAAAGTAGGGCGTGCGCGGGAGACTGAGCTGCGAGAGCGAGCCCATCTGCTGCAAGTAGCCGAGGTAGAGCACAAACTCCCACGTGTTGGGCGACCAGAGCAGCGCTGAACCACTGCTGCTGCTGCTGCTACGAGATGACCAGTCGACGCGCGGATCGAGCGAGACGTAATGAAAGAAGAGCAGAAGTGCGACCGAGACGCCTGCGAACGTGCACGCTGCGTACCGAATGGCGTTGTGGAACGCTGCGACGTCTTTCGACATTGTGACGGCGTTGATCGGGTTGTCCCGCGTCTTGCCGCCAATCACACTGTCGCCTCCGCGCGTAGTCGACGTGGCTGGCGACGACGTTGCCGTTGACGTCGCGCCAGTCGTGCGGTCTTCACTGTCGTCGTCGTCGTCGGCCTTCGTACTACTGCTACTTGTGTCGCCACCAGTGCGCTTTGGCGATGGCGCAGGCGTTGACGACGCACTGTCCTTGCCGCCACGCGTGTATTTCTTCGCCGTACTCTCGTCGCTGTTCACGACGCGGATGTCAAAGATGATGTTTCCCTTTGGCGTCGGCGACGGCGTTGGTGCTGTCGACGACGGTGTGTCGCTTGGTGATGCAGTCGATGGTTGTGGCGTTGCGCTCGTTGGTTCAGGCGATGGTGATGGTGCAATCGTTGTTGGATCAGGTGTGAGTGGAGCTGGGCTCGTTGGATCTGGCGTTGGGTCGACAGTCGATGGCGATGGTGTCGGCTCGATCGGTGCTGGCGTTGGCGTGGGCGGTGGTGTTGGCACAGGCGTGGGTGCTGGCGATGGAGAAGGGACGATTGGAACTGGTGTCACAGAGCCATTGTCGCTTGGGTTCCGCGTCGGTGTTGGTGATAGAGGCGGCGGTGATGTCGGTGGTGATGTCGGCACTGCGCTCGGTGGCGGCGGTGGCGAGACGCTCGCGAGTCCATTCGGTGAGTCGGTCGCTGCGCTTCCAGCACGAAGCGCTGGATTGGTATCCGCAAGCACTCGCTCGTGTGCAGTTGTTGCGAGCGCTCGACTATCATCTGCACGCGGCAGCTCTTCGATCGAGCTGCGCGCCAAGGACGTCGATGAAGCGAGCACGGCCGTCGTGTCCAGTCCATCAAAGCCTGCGTCGTCGCTGGAGATGGCAATTGCTGCTGCGAGTGCGTCGCCATTCGCCAGTGCTCTGTCGCTGGCGCTGCTGAGACCCAGCGCTGCGGCGCACACGAGCAGCATGCGCATCGTCTTCATGCTATGCGTGTGTGTATACGAGCAGCTCGACTTGCTCGTCGCGGCAGTAATCAAATGCCTGGGTGCGACCTACTGACCAACGAGTGTGTGAGGGCAGCTGGGTGAGAGACGCACGTCGCGAATGGCCGAGTGACGGCTATGCGCATGTAGCGTCGTGCAGCCTCGCGTTCCGCCAGCGCTGCTGGTGGGTCTGCGACGCGTATCGAGCGCCAGCTGCTGCCTGGTTTCTTCCGCGCATACCCAGCGCCTCCACACTTGACACTCGCCATCGCACGCTCGCTGGGGCGAAAGGTGACTCACACGAAGAGGAAATTCCATATCTCAGTACATACGTACTGATTCTTGCCCAACCACACAATTTTTTGAATGTACTGACTCAGTACATCTTAGGTTCGCACGTTGCTAAATCTGCTTAAATTCAAAGTTGATTTTTAGGAATCAATTTCTGTGTGTGATTTGTAGTAGTTTTGGCGGGATTGTTTTTCATCGTAACTAGCAGTCGCTGAAAATGCGACAGGTCATTGGTTCGATTCCCACTTCGCGCGCTTTTCAGCGCTGCGCCCCCGACACGACTTCTTCTCCATACGTAAAATGGCCGAGATGGGACTTGACCCTAGCCGCAACAGCTTGGTTGAGATGAGATTGGTCCACCGCGAGTACGCTAAGTCCAATTGGCGGAGTCTCTTCTGTTCCGTCTCCGGATATACTGTACCCTAAGAGGCGTAAACACAACAGCTCCAGGTGTATAGAGGTGTCCCACTCATCAAATAATCTTTTGCACTTTGACAATTAGAATGACAATGGATTTTGGACAAGCTTTTTGAACAGGCGTGTATCTGATTTCAAACGCCAAATCAGATTATACATGACTCAGATAGATACAAGAGATTTTGATGATATTGTATGGTATACAAATGCTTTTATGTTTGTATGATATAAACATGCCATTATGTATATATGATATACAAAAGCCTATATGCATGCTTGCTATACGAATGCCTATATGTATGCATCGATCATTGACGCAATTGCTTCAGCATCTTGGGTAGTGTTGCGCAGTCGCTTGGCTGGGGCTGGGATGGATCCTTCGACACACGGTGCACGAGAGGAGCCGATGTGGTTCGCATGGTTGTGGAAAAGTTGACTGCTGTGACCTTCCAAGCTCCGTTCTTGCCGAACACATCGATAAAGAACGGGCACTCGAGCGTTCCTGGTGCCGCTGTCGTGTCATTGAACTGCTGTCCGTTCAGTAGCTTGCACATGTACTTCGCGTTGCCTGAGTTGCCTGGCTTGACGCTGCTGCTCTTGACAACGAGTTGGAAGCCGTACCGCGCAGCAAACGACTTGCACCGCATCTGGATCGCTTTTTGGGTGTCAAAAATATCCTGCCCAACATTTTCTTGGTTATCGTACGCATGACCGTGCTGGGAGCTGGGCGGATCAGTGTCGATTGTAACATCGGCTCGCAACTATCCGACCTCACGTGCGATGTCAAGGTCTTCAACGTCGAGAGAGAAGGCTACGGTGCCGAATGATCTCTTGGCCTTCGCCATGCTTACTTGGAGGATAGATTGAATGTGAGACGTAAGTGGGCACGATCGGTGGTAGTCATGCTCGCGCTCATGGTCGTGATGAGAGAACACAACCTTGTCACTATTATTGGCCTCAACCGAGCCATTTTTGGGATGAATTTCACTTTTGGATGTCTATTTTTAACTTGCAAAGTTCGATTACACTAAGTACGAGTCGAATCGAACCTTGCAATTAACTCCGATTCTGCTGGTTGGTGTGGTGGGCAAGAATCAGTACGTATGTACTGAGATATGGAATTTCCTCCTCACACGGTTCTGCTGCGCTGACTTGATTTCGTGCTACACACGTCACACATTTGCGCTGAACCCATCGGGTCGAGATTGCGAGACGACAAAATGCGCACAAGGCGCACAAGCCGACACAACAGACCAGGGATACAGCTTGATAAAAGTAGCGTTGCCGCATTGGCGTAGCGTTCACGTGGTCTTCATGCATGTCACGCTCGTGACCTGTAAAAGCGCACACGCACACATGGTCAAGAAAAGCTTGACGAGCCTGAGCGCGAGCTTCTACGCCATTCCGACACACACACAAGTGTGCAATCGCAAGTCGATCGTGGATCTATTGGCGCCATCACCGGGCTGACAGGTATGGATGCGCGAGTGCGTCTGGTCTGCAAGCGTACCGCACTCATGACTGACTCCATCCTCGATCTAGCTCGTGCTGTCGAGACCACGATCTACTGCTCGAGTCGGCATGGATGGATGTGTAGCAAGTAAGCAAGCTCTATTGGCCCTATTGATGTGCATGTGTGCATGTTCCTCCTATCGCATTCCACAGCGCTTCTCTCTCTATCTATCTGTCGCTAGCACTTTTATGACGCCTCGCTCACTCGTCGAGCACCACGGGTGTCACGATCGGCGCTACGACCTTCTTCTTGATCGCACCTGGCGCTGCAGTCGATGTCGAGGACGACGAGTCGCCTTCGTCGCTCGTTGTTGCACCGATCGACCCGCGCTTGAGCGCCGACGCGTACTTGTCGCCGACGCTACTGCTGGTGCTTGAGACGCTCGAGACGGACGAGCGTTTCGTAAAGACTGTGTGGAGCCGCAGTGCTTTTGGAGCGAGCATGAAGACCATCACGAGCAGTGTGCAGAGGAGGAGCGTGAGGACGAGCACGACGTAGAATGCCGGCGGTGGCATGTCGACGAGGTACGCGAGCGGGAGCACGACGAGGCAGCCGACGAGCACGACCATCGCGGATGCAAAGATCCACATGGACTCTTGAAAGTCGCTCGAGACGTTCCGGATCAAGAACGACATGTACATGCCCATGCAGAGCAAGATCGCTTTCCAGAACATCAGTAGTGTGCTGAACATCGCGCTCGACGACGTGCACCGGAGCTGAAAGACCTCGCCTTCGAAGTCCGTCGACGCTTGCCACACTGGCTGCGGCGCTGGAAAGTCCACAGTGAACCACGCAGTGAGGAGCACAGCGTCGACGACAAAGAATATGACGAGGACCTTGAGCATCATGACGAGCGAGACCTTCACGCGCTTCATTGCGCGCTTTGCAAACACGCGGTAGACGCGCAGCGACTTGACAAAGAGCGCACTGAAGATCGTTGTAAAGCCTGTGGAGATCGTCACGGGTCGCAAGGCGCAGAGTAAGTTCGTGGGCGTCCCCGCGTACACGACGACTGCGGCGCAGATGATCAGTCCGCCAAAGAGCATGATCTCGAGCAGCTCGTACTGTGAGCGCTTGATCACAGGCACGGCGCGGTTCACAAACACAAACACCATCGCAGCGACGAGTCCGAGTGCGAGGATGCCGGTTGCAATGAGGATCGCCAGGAACACAGGCGAGGTCGTCGGCATATAGCCGCAGCTGTACGTGACTTGGTCTGGGAGCGAGACACCTCCGCGGCACTCGGCAGACCGACTCGGGTCACTGGCGTTTGGGATGTACCACGCGAATGTCACGATTCGCTTCGCGTGCGAGTTGCACGGCGCAATGCTGTAGTTGTAGAATGACTCGTCGCACACTGGCGGCGTGGTGATCCACGGAAGCCACCGTCGATCGTCTTCAAGCAGCCACGCACACGTGCGACTCGTGTTGATTGGACGCGGGAGCGCCATGAGACCACCATCACACATAAACGGCGCTGATGCGTTCGCTGGATGCGGCGACTTCCACGAGAACGTGATCAAGCGCGTCGTGCTCGTGTTGCTGCAGCTCGTGATCTTGTACTGCACGTGCGCATCGAGTGAGCAGAGCGGGAGACGATCGAGCCACTGGCGCCAGACGTCGTAGTTCGCTTTGAGCCAGTTACACGCAGCGCGGAACTCTGGGTCGGGTTCGTTCGCATCGCTCGCTGCAGCAGAGCCGCACGAGGTCGTTGATCGAGACGTCCGAGAGCATATACTTGGACAAGAACATCTGGAGTGGGTCGTAGTCCTGCAGCACGCGCGCAGCGTACTTGGAGATCCGCGTCGGTGCGAGGTCGACACTCACGGGATTGTTGGTTGGCTGGCCGTAGCCGCGCTCACCGAACGTCCCAGTCGCAGCGGCGACGCGCTCAGGGCTCGGTGCTGGCAAGAGCACGCGCTGGAAGAGGCCAGCATGGCGCAGCAGGAACTGGTCAGGCAAGTAGTGGTAGAACAGCACAGGTTGTCCGCGTTGCTGCGCGTCGAGTGCAAACTGCTCGACGCCGCTGTAGCCAATGAAGCAAAAGTACGCGGGGATCCCGAGGTTCGACACCGCAGCTTGGACGTATCCGGGGTCGTACGAGTCGAGCATCATCATAATGACGATGCACTCGCCGCCCTGCGCCTCACGCTGCGTACAGGCGAACGACTTGGCACAGCCGTCTTTGCATCCAAAGCTCCCATCTGCGCACCCAGGTTGCTGGATCGGGCAGTACGCGCTGTTGGCCGTGAACTTGCTGAACGCGAGCGCGTTGATGAGCTCGTCGTTCGAGCGGTAGTCTTTCCAAAAGTCCGTGTAGAACGGCTGCGAGACGAGCGAGCTGTTCGTGCCGCGCGCAATAAAGTCCGTCGTCATGTAGAGTCCCGAGTACCCGAGGTAGCCCATTGCACCAGCGACGTACGACACGTTTGCAAACACGCCGAGCTTGCGCTCTCGTGCTGGGACTGCCCAGACCTCAAAGTTGATGTGCGTCGGCGTGCACTTGCCTGTGCGCAGTGCCGACATGCGCTCAGTGGCCTGGTCGACGGATCCGATGCGGTAGAACGAGATCTTGTAGCCATACTGCGCACAGCAGCAAGTAGGAGAAGAGAGAGAGGTGACAGTGAGTCGCTCGGTCGGTTCCAATGCGCAGATGCATCCCTTGGAGCTCGCATGGCGCGGAAGGGGAAGCGCGAGCAGCGAGCAACAAGAGGAGAAACGAGCAACGTACGACTTCGGTGGCGAGGATCGAGAAGAGCAAGCTGTTGATCGTAGAGGAGAAACGAGCTAGAAGCTGTAGATCTACCGTTTCGGACACATCAAAATAATGAATTGTACCGTACAGCACACTTATTGCACAATTGGTGCGCATCGATTCTGTGACTCAAGAGCGCCAAAGGTTCTCGCACATCAAGCCAGCGTCACGCGTACGTGTGCGTCAGTCAGTGTGAGCGTGCGTGTGCTGCGTGTGTGACAACAGCGACAGAGATCATTTAGACGAGCTCGAGTGCTCGCACCTGTGCTGGGCTCTCGAATAGCGGTTGATGAGCAAGTCGGTCGTGCACAGCGGGATCTACTTGCTGCGCCTCTACGTGCAGGCGCTGCTCTACTTTCCTCGCCTCATGTGCGTGCGTGCGTGCGTCTGCGCATGCACGTGTGTGTGCACTATGTCACTAGCATATTGGACTGACAGTGCGTCTATGTATGTGCGTATGCATCTCTGTCTCCTGTCAATGCAGTGTCCAGCTCAATTTGAACTGGAACCCGTTCGTGATCCTTGCGCGCAAAGTGCTGCTACGCATCATGAGCAGCGCAGACGCATCGATGAGTGCAGATGCCAATGCAAACGGCACAGCAGCGCCTTTAAGCGCATCGCCAGACATCCAACCCTTGCGGTGGCTCCACGACAGCGAGCACAATGGCGAGCGCATTGCGATCGTGAGCTACCCACGATCGGGCAACTCGCTCATGCGCGGTCTCTTGGAGAAGATCACGGGCGTGTACACTGGCTGCGACACACGTCCAGACCGTGCACTGAGCCAAGAGCTGCAGCAGTACGGCATGAAAGGCGAAGGCATCGTCGACGAGTCGGTCTGGTTTGTCAAGACGCACTTTCCCGAGCGTGTCGGCTGGAAGCCGTTCCCGATCAAGAAGGCGATCCTCGTCGTGCGCAATCCGTGGGACGCGATCGACTCGTACTTTAACATGACGCTCACGAACACGCACAACAAGAGCCTCCACGAGTCGCAGTACGAGCGCTTTGCTGAGCGCTGGGACGGTCTCGTGCGCAATGAGATCGACGTGTGGATGAAGTTCCATCGGTACTGGACGTCGAAAGTCGACATCCCGATCATCGTCGTGCGCTACGAAGACCTGCTTATGCACCGGTGCGTCCTTGACTGCTTGCTTGAGTGTATCTGAGCCTGTGCTTGAGAGCATCAGACCATGAGCTAACACCCTGCTGTTGGTCCTCTATCTCGCTTGCTCAACAGCGCGGAGACCATGCGTCGTGTCTTCCTCTTCCTCACGGACAAACCGAGTCTCGACGGCACGGAGTGGCAGCAGCGCATTGACGACGTCATGGCGACGAGCGGCGACAAGTCGGGTCCGTACGTGCCTCGGAGCGGCAAGATCGGCGCATCGTTCCGCCACTACTCGGACGAGCAGTTCCAGTATGTGCTCAAGACGGCGAACTTGCCACTGCGCGGCTTTGGGTACGACCCCGTGACGCAGGACTTTCCTAACACGATCCTACTTCCGCGGCGCCAAGTGAAGCCTGGCAAAGTCCCAGATGCAGTGCTCGAAGTCTCGAACGACGCTGCGCTCGAGATCCGCAAGAAGAACGACTCGTACGGCCGCTGGTCGACGTGGTACCGCAAAGCGCTGCTCGACCCTGTGATTGCAAGCGACGGCACGGAGCTCAACATGGACGAAGTGGTTCTCGCACGCCAGCGCCAGCAACAACAGCAAGAGCAAGAGACAGAGCAGCAGCAGTCGTCGTCGTCGTCCTAGCTGTAGCACATGTAATGTCGAATGAAGCATTGCAATTCATAAACGGTGCATTGCTGTGTTTGGTAGTAGTAGCATGTCGAAGATCAAGTGGTATGTAGTAGCAGTCTGCGCAAGCACTAAGTGATGCAAAAGAACCTATGACGATGCAATCGGCTTGAGCGCCGACTCGATGCGCTCGACTGTCTCGCTCAACTTGCGTTTGAACGCGTCGTCGTGGCACTCGACTGACTGCGTGACGTGGTCAACAGTCGCCGCAATGCCACTCGGTGTGCGGACGTGGATCTTGTTCGTCTCAAAGTCCAAGTCGACGTCGCCAAATTGGTCCTTGAGCACGCGGTAGACAATGAGGAGATTCAGAGCGTCTTGGTCGGCTTCACCGAGCTCTTTCGCGGCTTTCTCGAGTTCCGACACTGTCGTGAGCTCAAGATCTTCTTCCTCCGTCTTGACGACGACGTCGGCTCTCTCCTCGACCTTGACGTTCCCATTGTCTGTCGGTTCAGGTTCGGTCTTGACGAGCGTGTCCTTGCTACTATCGCCATGCTCATGCTTGCTGTCGTCGACACTCGTCTTCTTTGAGTGGTCGTGTGGACACGCTGCAGTCGGGTGACCGCTGAGCTTGAAGCTCGCAGGACTTGCTTGCGCGTGCATCGCGAGCGCAACGACCGAGTCGGCAATCATGTCGGCAGTCGGCGCAGACGTCCACTCGACGAGGATCTTGTCTGGCGTCGCTCGCGTCACAACGACTTGTTCGCATACGACGACACGGTGCTCCGTCTCGACATGCGTCACGTCAGCGTACATCTGCCGAATGAACGCAAGGAGGATGTCAAACGAGTGGTACTGGAACGGCACGTGCTGGCGCTGCGTGATTGTGCCCGACACGAGCTTCGTGTACGTCGAGAGGTCGTCTTTGTGCATGAGGTGCGTCTGCGAGTCGACTTCAACGAGCAAACCAGAGATCACAGTCCCATGCTGCGGCTGTGCGCTCGCGAGGCCGCCAATCGCTTTCGCGATCTTCTCGCCTTTGAACTCGAGCACGATCTCCTGCATGTTTGCTGGCGTGAAGATGTTTGGGTGGTACACCTTTGGGTCGCTAAACTTCTTGTTCAAAGCCGACTTGAGCCGCATCATCTCGTTCTTCTCGCCGTGGACGAGCACAATGTTTGGCGGCACGAGCTTCTCGACAAAGCCGCTCGTGCCGACAAAGTCGGCGTGCGCAGAGAACGAGATGTACTCGACAGTACAGTTCATCGGGATCACGCGACCGTCGAGCGCTACGATCTCCGTTGGCTCCGACAAGATCTTCTTTGCGAGCGTGCCTTCGACGACGTAGCCAGGGATGATGCACGCATTGCGCTTGTCTGAGCACCAGCGCTCAAAGAGCTGGCGCGACACGCCGCTCTGGAGCATACCAGGGCTTGCCATGACAACTGACGGACCCGAGTCGTCAAACTCGTCGAGGCTCTTGAGGTCCGAGATGTGGTCAAACTGGAACGGGTTCGAGATCGCGATCTGCTTGCGAATGCGCTCGTTCATCATATTGATGTACGTCTGGTACACGCGCAGCGCCTTCGCAGCGAGCTTTGAGGCAAAGTAGATCGGCACGTCCTGGAGATCTGGGTGCGCTTGCCAGTGCTCGTCGAGGATCAACAGCAGCTCCTGTGTCCGACCGAGCGCAAAGACTGGGATCAAACACCGACCGCCGCGGCGCACAACGGCTTCGACTTGGCCAGTGAACCGCCCTTCGCGCTCAACGACCGACTGGTGCACTTGGACGCCGTACGTCGACTCGACAATGAGCACGTCCGGTGAGCACGCTGGGAGCTCTGCGGCCATCAAGTGCCGGTCGTTCTCGAGCGAGTAGTCGCCAGTGTACAGGACTTTCACGCCGCCGATCTCGATCAAGTACATGCACGCGCCGAGGACGTGACCGGCGTTGTACGGTGTGAACTTGATGCCGTTGTGGAGCTTCTCTTGGTGAAAGTCAATGATCTCGACCTTTGCGACGCAGTTGTTCAGGTCTTTGTCGTCGTAGATCTGGTCGTCCACGGAGATGTTCGAGACGCGGAGGAAGTCGCGGAGCATCATCTGCATCACAGCTTTCGTCGGGTGCGTCATGAACACGCGGCCTTTGAAGTTCGTCTTCTCGGTAAAGTGCGGCAACGCAGCGACGTGGTCGATGTGAAAGTGCGTGATGAGGAGCAAGTCGATCTCTTCCGCCTCGACGCCGTCAAAGAACGGCAAGCTACCGTGCCCCGAGTACCCTGGGTGCACGCCGCAGTCGAGCATGATCGTCTTGCCTTTGAACTTGAGCACGATGCACGACCGCCCGACTTCGTTCCCAGCGCCAAGCGGCATGATGCGCATGACGTGGCGCTCATCCGCGGCTTCTTCTGCGAGTCTGCGCTTCGCCATGGCGTCGTGCGATCCAAATCCACGTTCGTTCGCTTTGAGCTGTCGAGCTTGTTGCTTTGCTTGGCCAAAAAGATGGGAGAGAATTGACTTGGATTTACTAAGCAGTGAGATGCGAAGATGTCGACATAGTGACAAAAAACAGAAAACAACAATAGGATAATCCTATAATAGGAAAAGACAATCCTTTTGTATGCTACAATAGCATAATCAAAGATTGGATAATATCCAATTGTCGAT
Source organism: Globisporangium takayamanum (assembly GCA_023333735.1). NCBI lineage: Eukaryota > Oomycota > Peronosporomycetes > Pythiales > Pythiaceae > Globisporangium > Globisporangium takayamanum. The sequence continues at coordinate 33,088 of JAASFL010000128.1, forward strand.
AGTCCTATAAAGTGCGCGACAAAAGTCTTGGAAAAAACTATTTTGTTGGCTGTACCGTCAATTTTGCTCGTAGAAGCTAAAAACATATCAAAAACGATAGAACGATCTATCGACGATTGCGGTGATACAATCCGATCACCGAAATTCGCAGTACCGGCAACGCAAGGGTCAAAAAACGAATTTTTCACTATTTGAGTCATATCGAGAGTTTGCGGTCAGATTGGTAGCAGAAACGCAATTCTTCTCCAATTATCTCGAAAACACAAAATTTATTAAACATGGATTGCGGCAATGATGCGGTAGCATTTCCAGCTCTCAAAACGGATTTGAACGATGCCGACGTGGCAAGAGATGACGGAGACGGACGTGAACGAGATCCTCGACCTTCGCGGACAAGGAGAGAAG
>JAASFL010000129.1:0-33475 GCA_023333735.1 Globisporangium takayamanum
GCTGTTTGCTGCTTGTCATACAACAATGCGACTAGCTATGAATCGCATGACTTGCTCTTCTTCTTCTACTTCTTGTTCATCACCATCATCTTCCTCTTCATCTTTGCCTTTTGCTTGGTCTCTCTCTCTCTCTCTCTCTCTCTTTCCTCCAGCTCTTTGCCTTCTTCTTGGTGTCTCTTGCTCTCTTGGCTGCGGTGCTACTACTACTACTACTACTACTACTACTACTACTGCTGCTGCGTAGTGGAGTGAGTGTGGGTGTGAGTTCTTTGTCTTGCCGTGTCTCTCTGTCTCATGCCAGGTGCGATGTCTCTGCAGGACGTTCGAGTCGTCACTGACGCTCACGATCAAGACCAGTAGTCATAACGTTTGTGTATGTATTGGCATTGAGCGCCTATCAAGAGACTCGCTCCAAGAGCAGCTCACGCTCTGGGTCTCTAGCGTCCTTTGCGTCAAGGCGACTCGATCGCGAGCTGCGCTGCTGCACGTGTTAAATAGAGACGTACACATCACGCATCACACGTCAAACTCGCCAATGCGTCGGAACGAGTCGATGGACGACGACATGAGCAAGCGCCAGAGATCGTCTTCGTGCGGTGGACGACTCGCACTTGCGCTTGCACTCGTTGTCTTGGGCTTGGCAAACAGCGGATTCAAGTTCGCAGCCGCAGCGGCCGCCGCCGCACTCACGCTACTGCTCGTCGTCGTTGCTTTCGCAAACAACGAGTTCGCACTAACAGCGGCACCAGTCGCTGCTGCGGCCGGTGGCTTGGCAAACAGCGGGTTTGTTGCTGCTGGTGGTGGCTTGGCAAACAGTGGGTTCGTTGTTGCTGGTGGTGGCTTGGCAAACAGTGGGTTCGTTGTTGCGGCTGCTGCTGGTACTGTCGTTGTCGCAGTAGTCCCCCCGGTGGCACTATTGGTTGCTTTCACAGTACTACTACTGCGCTGCTGAAAGAGCTTCTTGCGCTGCTCTTCCAAGCGCTCGCGCTCGGCGAGGATCACGCGCAGACGCTCCAGCGGCGTCTCAATGGCGCTGATTGCGCTCTTTGTGCGGTCAACAGACGACGCAACGAGGAGGTTCCAGATACTGTCTTGGTCTTCGTCGTCGTCTGCTGTGCTCTGGTCGCTGAAGAGCGGATTCGCGGCGCCAGTGCCCCAGGCTCCCGACGAACTACTGGACGCCGCTGGCATTGCAGACGTCGACGACGCAAGGAGCATCGAGAGGAGGTTCGATGGGACTGTCATGTCGCCATTTGCATCGACGCTCGGCTTGGTCCCAGACGCTGGTGCTGGTCCTGGAGCTGGGACTTCGATGCCAGTCGTCGACCCTGATGCCAAGAAGAACAGCGCCGAGCGGAAGAGGTCGTCCGAGAACATCGGCGGCTCGGCCACACGCGCGTGCGTCGGCATGAGCGACTGAGCTGATGTCAAAGGCTTGGACAAGTAGCTAATCGGCTCTGGCAAGTCCGAGCTGTGCGGTAGCAGTCCGCTCTCTGCGAGGCGTGCGAACGACAGCGCACTCGCATCAGCGCTGCTGGAGAACAATGGGTTTGCGCTCGTAGCGGTAGTTGGTGATGGTGCTGGCGCAGTAGCAACAGCCGTAGCAGTCGTGAGGTGGACTGTGTTTGTGCTGCTGCTGTATGCGCTGCGACTGCGCAGTGACGCAGACGGATCCATCGTTCGCAGCCGCTTCTGCTGCGCTTCGGACGCAGCCGCCGAAGCGCTCGGACTCGCGCGCTTGACGCCGTTGAGCGTCACTGTGAGCAGTCTTGGCGGCGCTTTGACTTGCAGAAGTGTCGAGACGGTTGCGTTACTGCTACTGGTCGTCGTAGCAGTGGTCTTCGTCGTGGCCGTTGGCGCTGCCGTGACGCGCTGCCTCGAAGCCGCAGTAGCAGACGCTTGCTGCTTGCGCTTTGGCTTTGGGACGCGCACGATGAGACTGAGCTGCGCAGGGCAGCCGCGCACAAAGTGGACGTGGCGATACGACTCGCGCGTCTCGTTGTCTTCGCACTCGAGCTGCTCAAAGCCATGGTCAATGAGCTGCTGCCGGAACGCGCAGATGCGGCCGCGAAAGTACCGCGGCAGGACCTTGTCGTTCAGCGCATCGGCGTCATGGATCGAGAACGAGTCGCCCGTGGGGTCCCAGCTGATCACGGCGTCGCTCTCGAGGTCCAGGATGCGGTAGAGCTTGCGCACAAAGCCCGTCGCGATGCCTGCCGCCATGCTGCTGCTGCTCTCCTTGGTTTGGTTTGGTTTGGTTTGGTTTGAATTTGTTTGCGATAAACCAGTGATGCAAACTGACAAGAATAGAATCAGCCTAATCACTTGAACATTCTATAGTCTAACAATCACTTGTTGCGTATCCACGAAATGACTCATTCGCATGCGTATGAGTTCGAGTGGGCTTGAGCACACTGCTGCTGCGCATGTTCATGCGGACACTAGAGCTTCGCCCTCTCGACCACAAGGTAGTGCGTTTGAATTGATGGACTCTATCGCAGACACATTCGTACTACACACAGCAGCGGCGATGGCGACAGCGGCAGCACTCGAGACAGAGCTCCCAGGGCTCTGGACGCAAACGAAACCTCACACTGCGGACGAGATGGTCACGAAGAGCTACGATCTCCATGACACTCGACGCAGCGACACGGGTCTCTTAGGTTACGCTATCTCTCTCGTTCTAGTTCTCTCTCTCTCGACTTAAACGTACTGGACCTGGTGATAGCTGGCGATGGTTGGTGGCTGTTTAGCTGGTGGGGGTTGACTGGTTCGTTGGTTGGACAGGAGTGGCTGGAGTGATGACAGGAAGGCAGCTCGAGCGGTCGAAGCTGCGTGGCTCGTAGGAGCGAACGGATCAGATGCACGCAATGTAGGTGGCGGTCGTGATGTTTCTGAGTGGAGAGTTGGCGATGATGGATCGAGTCGACGTCGAGAGAGAGAGAGCGCGCATGGTCGGGTCGATCGAGTGGGCGAGTGAAGATCGGACGTCGTCGAGGTGGCTGGCTGGTCTGCGAGCGCAGCGTTGGGTGTTGATAGTTGGATGGGTAGTTGGTTGGTAGGATGTCGTCGGATAGACAGACTTGAGGCGTCTAGGTCTGGCTGCCAGTGCCAAGCCAGAGCAGCATCGAGTTGATCGTGTCGTCCGAGAACTGGTGCGTCTCGTACAGCGTCGGACCCGTTGCGACGGCTTTCTTTGCGAGTGCGGCAGACGTGAGCTTCGCTGCACTGCTGCTGCTAATGCCAGTCGTACTCGCACTAGCAGTAGCTGCAGTGCTGAGCTGTTTGCACTTCTCCTGCACTGCGCACGAGGTCGCGACGCTCACACTCGCAGCCACTGGCGGCTGCGCTGGTCCAATGCTTGTCATCGAGTTGCTCACGAGCGTCATGAGTGCGCCGAGCATGTCTTCCGAGAACGCAATGTCCGTCATGACGCCACTCGCGCCTGCTCCAGTGGCTGACGAGATGTTGTCGAGACTGAGCCAGTCGCCGAATGTGCTGTCGCTCTCGGTCGAGAACAGCGGGTTCTTTGACGGATGCAGCATCGGAGCAGCCTGCAGTGGCCGGCTCAGTGGCAAGAGCTGCTGCTGTAGCAGTGGCTGTGGCGGAGGCACTAGCACTGCGTCTCTAGAGCTAGCGACCGAGTGGTCGAGTGTGGACGATGGCGTCGCAGTCGAGGACAAGAGGCTCGTCGACGACGACGCCGTGGAACTAGACAGAGTGGACGTGGACGAAGAGGACACAGTGGCTGTCGAGCTCGATGAGACACGAGCTCGCTTTGTGCGCACGTCTGCCACTGCTGCTGCGGTTGCAGGCGACACAGTAGTAGCCGAGCGCTTGGTAGACACAGCTTTGCTCTTGCGGTTCGAGAGCCGACGGCGCGGCAGCGGTGTGCGTGCGATCTTGCAGAGCCGGCCAGGTGAGCCGCGCACAAAGTGTTCGTGAAAGTACGTGCAGAGCTGCGGCTGCTGCGGCGGTGCAACTGGCGCAATCGGCACAGCAGCGCCGCTCGGGAGCAGCTGCTGGAAGCCGTGCTCGCGCAGCTGCTGGCGAAATGCGCAGAGGCGGCCGCGAAAGTAGCGCGGGAGAATGAGCTCGTTCAGGCGCTCGTCGTCCGAGATCGCGAACGCAGTGCCGTTGCGCGTCCACGTGATGACGGCGCCGCTCTCCTGGTCGAGGATGCGGTAGAGCTTGCGCACAAAGCCTGTCGCGATCGCGGGCAGCTCGCCAGCGTGCGCATGGGCAGTCGCGTGCGTTGGGACGATCATGTTGTTCAAGTGACGTGACGTGACTGACTGGAGGAGGTGCTGCTGTCACTTGAGCAAGTGAGTGCTAGTGACTCAGTAAAAGCGATTGTGACAGTGCACGTGAAGGTGTTGGGTGTGCGTGTGATGTCGCTCGTTGTTGTTGTTGTCGCGCCTTCATGATGCTGAGATTGCCAAAAGCGCGCCACAAGAGTTTGGATGACTGGCGCGGGCGACAGCTGTACGAATCCCATACAAAACATAAGACATTTGGTGAAACGGTGCCACGTCAAATTGTGTGCACGTTACGATGATGAGGTGGCAGTAGCGGATTCGCGAGGTCAACATCAAAGGGAAATGCCAAAACCAGACTGCACTATGTTGCCAGTATCCTAAAGAGATACTGGCTAGTGTAGTCTGGTTTTGGCATGATGGCCGGAAGTGCTACTGTGCTGTCTACCCTTCGGCTATTTGAGAGCTAGCTACGACCACACTGATGTGGTCTTGCTTGTACTGTCATATCGCTGATTGAGCTACCCATGTACTAGTACAACGAGAGCTGGACGAACTCTCATCAATGCCTTTGCACTGTTTTAAGACAGCATGTTCACTGTGTTTGCATACAAACCCGTATGCAAAACAGCCATCGCTTGTACCATCAAGTCGTACACACGAGTTTTGTCATTTTCCACTACCAAAGCTAGCGAGTTGGTCCGACCATGCGATCTGATGAATCAGTATACAAAGACAACGTTAAAACTGGTTTGATCGCTTTTGTAAGGGTTTTATGCGAACTATGCAGGTCATGCTCACATAAAAAAAACAGCATCGTAATCAAACGAAGTGAGGCAGGACTTTTGTACCCATTACGAGACCGCAGCGATTTTTCTCACATTATTCGTCAAATATTACCTATTATTATCTATTATTAAGTTAAGTTACCTGCATGAGCTCCCCGAGCCTATCGCCTTAACCGCTCGGCCAAGCTGTCACAATATCTGCATGAGCTCCTCACCACCGACATGAGCTCAAGTGCGTTGCAATGGCATACATACTTCTGCTTCGAACATCTCTAGGACATGAAGCAATAGGCGCTTCTCAACAGCGACGTGGTGGTGCGAGCACAGACCGAGTCGTGCGCTGAGCCGCTGATGATCGCCAATGCCGCCAACGTCAGTCGCCGAACGAACAGCAAAAGCTCATTCGTTTCGACACTCACTTTGGCCTTCGCGACGCTCGGCACATCGAGACTCCGAGACAACTCACCAAAGTCCTCAAGAAGCCAAGTCTCGACGTCTTTGAGGCATGAGTGTACTGTTCGACCGACCTAGACGATGCCCACGCACGCAAAGGTGCGTGCACACGGCTGGAGCGACATCGAGACCTACCAATGCTTGTCTTGAGACTGCCACTGCCGCCTCGACCTGTGAAACCTCGTCGCTCTCCGACAATCACAGACCCTCACCCACGCGATCTCATGGCACGAAGGTCTATTTCGCCTCGACCGACCGACCGACCACGCGTGCACGCCAAGGTGATCTCAAGCGCTTCGGTCGGCTGGTCTTCGTCGAGGTGTCAATCTGTGTTGAAGGTTATTTGTGTGGGATCAAAATCACTTATTGGCAATTACAGAACGACTTCAAGACAAGGTCATCGTCTGGCCACGCTGGACGCGTCGCTGCGTGCATGTCATGGGAAGCGCCGACGCAGCAGCAGCAGATCGCGATTCGCCAACGACGACCAACGTGACAGCAACCCATGCAGGCAGCCGTGACGCTACTGCCGCTGCCGCTGTTAATGCCAGCAGCGAGCAGCTCAATCTCGAGCTCGAACGGGACGAACGCGAACGCGACGCGCTCGAAGCGTACGCGCGCTCAAGCGACGCGATCGTCTCCAAGTCCGTGCAGCGGTACGTCGGCTTTGTACGACGGCGCAAGCGCGTCGTCGACGCTGCGCGCTGGCAGCTCATCACGGAAGCGCGCGGCTTGCGCGTGTACAAAGAGCGCGTCGAGCGGCGTGTGATGAAGAGCTTTGTCTCGACGATCTCGACTGACGACGAGCACGACGACGACGACAAGGACGACGCAGTGACTGTGAGCGAGAGCGAGGCGTCACCAGCTGCAACAGACGCTGCTATCACGACTGGTGCAGCCGCAGCGACACCACTCAACGACGATACCGAGCAGCGCCGACGCAAGTGGCAGCGCCAAAAAAGCTCGTCGTCGAGCTTCCGATCGTTCGAGCGTCAGGGCTCGTACGTCGAGAGTCCGAGCACGATGGTGAGCGCATTCTGCATCGGTCGCCTACGCGGCTCGCTCGAGACTGTCATGACTGGGCTCTACGCCGACTCGAATGAAACGATGCGCGCAAACTGCGCGATCCAGTTCCCCCATGAACTGCGCGACTGCGGCGTCGTGCAGACGTTCGAGCGCGCGAGTGAGGCACAGCCATTTGCGTACTTTGGCGTCAAGTGGCTCGAGAAGCAGAGTGCGCATGCACAAGGTGTTGCCGACCAGCTCTGCTGGGTCGAGGTGCGGACTTTTGCGTGTGACGATCACATGCGGATGTATTCGACTAACTTGCGGATGTATGCACAATAACTAGCGCATGGGCATCCACACGATTGCATCCGGTCGGCGCTTTGGGTACCAGCTCCTCAAGTCGCTCGTGCACTTGGACGACGCAACGTCGATGCACACTGCGCTGTACGCTGCGCGACCCGTGAACGTCTCCCTCTGCTACATCTACTGCCAGATCGACACGGACGTCGTCGAAGTGTTTGTGCGCGGGATCGTCGAGATTGGCTCGACGATCGGACGTCCTGGACCTTTGGACAAGCACGAGGATAGCGACAGCGTGGATGAAGCCGCTGCAGTGCGTACAGCTGGAGACGTTATCCTCGCAGCTGTGCGCGGACGCGAGTGCGGCCGCATGCGCACGATCGCTCAGCTCATTGACCAGTCCAAGACCGAGCGCGAGCAGCTCACGTACGTACCGACGACTCGCTTCCGACAAACTGCTCTCTTTTTCTTGTTCGCTCGCTTGCGTATGTACTCACTGTGTGGCTCTACACGTACGTGTGATAGCGCTTGTCACTGCTCGAAAGTGATCCGCGGTCTGCCGAAAGTCGAGATGTGCACAAACTGCGTCGAGGCGATGCGGCGGCCAAAGCTCGTGGACGTGCGCGAGCTCGCGCGGCAGACGACGACGATCAAGCGAGGCGATGAGACGCTAGAGCTGCCACGGAGCAGTGCGCAGCAGCGACTGCTGCTGCAGTCGCGCTACGGGTCATTGCGTCACGATGCCGAAGTGCCCGAGTCGATTGAGCACTACCGCGAGAACCAGTCGTTCCGCATGTTCTTGCCGATCCGTGACCCGCGACCGGCGTCGAGCTACCGCCAGGCGCGCAAAGAGCGCGGGAACGTGCTCATGCAGATGCTCCAGCGCAATGCAACTCGCGGCTCATTCCTCCCGACGTTCTTGCGGCCCGAGAGCGACGACGACGATAACGACGCTGCTCGCATTGTGGCTGCTGCTGCAAGTGCAGTCGACCTGCACATGACGTGATGGCTGTCGACTTTTTGTGTACGCCACACACACGAGAACACGAGACACGCAATGTGAAATATTCGCGATTTATTTCAGATCAGCCAATTTTGATCGAGTCAAAAAATATCATGTGCGAGAATCTTCTCGAAGTGTCTCGAAATTTACGCGACTTGCGACCGTTTGAGTTGAAGCGGCTCATTCTCCAACAAGACAAGCAAGTCGCAAGACAAGCAAGACAAGCAGAGCAGAGCTCGACAACACAGCACATACAAGACACAGTAAGCATGGGCAAGGACTACTATGCTATCCTGAACGTTGCGCGCACAGCGACGGACGACGAGCTCAAGAAAGCGTACCGCAAGCTCGCGCTCAAGTGGCATCCAGACAAGAACCCGAACGACCAGGAGACGGCGCAGATCAAGTTCCAAGAGATCAGCGAAGCGTACGAAGTGCTGAGCGACAAGCAGAAACGCGAGATCTTTGACAAGTACGGCGAAGAAGGGCTCAAGGCCGGTGGTGGCGGCGGTGGTGGTCCGCACGGTCCAGAAGCCGGTGGCGGCATGCATGGCGGCATGCCTGCTGGCTTTTCGTTCTCCTCGAGCGGTCCTGGCTTCACGAGCTTCTCGTCGACATCGTCGTCGTCTGGCTTCCCTGGCGGCTTTAGCTTCCACTCAACTGATCCGTCCAAGATCTTTGAGCAGTTCTTCGGCACATCGAACCCGAACGAGGCCGAAGACATGGACCCAATGTCGATGTTTGGCTCAGGCTTTGGTGCTCGCCACCGTGCAGCGCGCGGCCGTGCTGGCGGACACCCATTCAGCAGTGCGTTTGGCGGCCGCGGCGCTGGCGAGAGCATGTTTGGCAACAACAGCAGCAGCAGTGGTCGTCCCGAGAAGCTCAAAGTCCAGCTCGAGTGTCCACTTGACCAGCTCTACACGGGCTGCACGAAGAAGCTCAAGATCACGCGCAAGGTCTTTGACCCGAGCACGCAGCAAGTGCGCGAAGAGCAGAAGATCCTCGAAGTCGCTGTTCGCCCTGGCTGGAAAGACGGCACGAAGATCACATTTGAAGGCCAAGGCGACGCGCTGCCGAACCGACCGCCGCAGGACATTGTGTTTGTGATCAAAGAGAAACCGCACGACAAGTTCAAGCGCGACGGCGACAACCTCGTGTACCGCGCCAAGCTGTCGCTGAAAGACGCGCTCGTTGGCAACGGCACGCTCACGATCAAGTCGCTCGATGGTCGGAGCATCCAGCTGAAGCTCGACAGTGTCATTGCGCCTGGGACGCGCAAAGTGTTTGTCGGAGAAGGCATGCCGCTCCAGAAGAGTCCAACGACGCGCGGCGACCTCATTGTCGAGTTTGACGTGCAGTTCCCGACAAGTCTCACTGAGCGCCAGAAAGAGCTCATTCGCCAAGCACTGTAGAGTTGTTGGTCGCGAACGAGCAAACAAGCAAGAATGCGTTGGCTTGGCTTGCATGTAGCTGTTGCAACAAGCAAACAACAGAGCAAGCGAACGAGCGTATATCAACAAACACGAAGTTGCGATATTTAAATGCATGGTACGTCATGGTCTTTGCGTGCACGTAGCTCACACACATTTGCGCTTCTCTCTCTCCTACATCGTGCCGCGACGAATGTGCTGGTACGGAAAGCCCTCGGGCGTCGTGAGACCTCGTCCTGCTGCTGCGGATGGGTCCTTGCTGTTGCTCGCGTACGAGTACGACCAGCCGAGACCACTCGCGTCGTCTTTCGCAGTCTTGAGTCCGTCGTCTTTGACTTTCTTGAGCTGCTGCTCTTTCGCTCGACGGATCGCACGCGCAACGCCATCTGCAAGTGCGTTTGCATTGTCACCGCTCTCGAATCGCAGTGCATCGAGCTTGGCGAGCAATTGGTCAAACAGCAGCACGCTGTCTTTCGCCATCTTGCGCTCCGTGCGGCGCTTCTCGGCTTGAATGAGCGCGAGCTGCTTCTGCAAGCGGTTCACGAGGAACTCTTGCTCTTGCTCGAGCTCGTTCTCCAAGTGGACCTTTTCGCTCAGGATCTTTGCGACTTGCGACTCGAGCGCTTTGCGCACTGCGTGGTCTTCGACCGAGAGCTCGCGCAGCAAGCGCTCTTTCTCCTGCTTAGCGGCTTCGAGCTGCTTGTGGAGCTTGTTCACGATGTACTCTTGCTCGTGCTCGAGGCGGTTCTCCAAGTCCACTTTCTCTTTCTGCAGCTGATGGAGCTTCTTCTGGAGCAAGTTCGTGAGGAGCTCCTCTTCGCGCTCGACTTCGAGTGCGAGCGTCTCTTTCTCGCGCTTGAGCTCCGCGAGGCGCTTGATGAGGCGGTTCGTAATGCGCTCTTCCTCCATCTCGGTCGACTCGCCGAGCTGTACGAGCGCACTGCGCAGCTGCTTCACTTCGGCTTCGAGCGCAGCCGAGCGCTGGCGCTCGAGGATCAGCAGCTCGCGGTCTTCGAGTCCGCCAGCGGCGGCAGCAGGCGTCGCGATCACGTTGTTGTCGACGTCGGGCTTCGTCATGCTGCTATATCGGCGTGGATGTGGCGAGTACTACAAGCGAGGAAGAGGCGGTCGCGTGCGCAAGGTGCTCTTGACTTGCTCGACTTGGTCGACTTGGTGGCTGCTTGTGTTGTGCTTTGGCTTTGCTTTGAGCTTTTGAGATTCAGCACTTGCGTGCGCGAGAACGAGCGCTCGCAGTCGATTTGTGACTACAAAATGCATAGAAAAAGTCGAGACAGCTGCGAAAAGAATGTCGTCGATACGCAGTTCAAGTCAAAACATGTCGCATGCACGGTCGACAAAGATCGCACCAACATGGAGCTTCTTGACTTGGCAAGTCCTCGACGTACATGCGAGCAAGTACGTGTTCACACATGCACGAGCCACTTGTCATTGCCTTGCAGGAGCTAGCTCACCTGCTCGGTCGCATTCAGTGAATGCGCTGTCATCCGTGCGTGCAACGCGAGCAGCTCGCTCTCTTTTGCGAGCATGCGGTGCACGAGCCGCAGCTCGAGTGGCGATGCCAATCTCACTTGCTTGCTGTCGTCTTCGGTGCCGCTGTCAACACGTTCGCGATCCAACTGCTGCAGATGGCGCTCAAGGATCTGCGCTGCGATGCTCACGACATCGTGGCGAAGACGCTCAATGCCGTCATTGCCGTTCTCGTCTCCTGTGTCGTAACGCAACGTCACTGACGACGACGAGTGCGCATGTCGTGTAGCTTTTTCATACTCGAGCTGCTGCTGCCCGAGTGCTGCTGCGTCTGGACTCCATGCAGTTGCAGCAGCAGCGCCTTGATGCATTGCAGTTGTAGCACCTTGATGCATTGCAGCAGCGCGCTGGAGCTCGTCGACGCGCTGCTGGATCTTTGCTCGCACCCGGACTTGTGCGCACTCCCGTCGCTCGCAGTCGCTTTGAGACTCGAGCGTGGAGCAGAGTGCAGCAAGAGCGTCGCCGCCTGCTGTTGTCGTCGTCGCTGTTGCTGCAGGAGCTTGGACGCTTGCTTTGAACGGATGGAGAGGTCGCGGCTGCTGTCGCTGCGAGCGATACTCTGTGCGCCGAGAGCCATGACGCTGCATGGCACACACGACCAACTACTGTTGCAGCTGCACGCCGAGCTTGCGTCGGAGTTGCGGTGGTCTTGCGTTGCGTTGCTTGTTGCGCAAGTCGTCACAGATAGATAGCAGTCACCAACGCAAGGGCCGCGTGTGCTGTGGGGATTGCAACTGAGCGCCGCGAGCTTGGTCTTGCTTGGAGCTTTGCTATCGTCAGCAGACCAGCCGCTCGAACGCGCAGGCGCTCGTTGAGAGTAACCGCGAATAATACAAATGTAGCCAAATGCGTGCACTCCCACACTGTGGACCACCCAAGTTCCACATTCGCGATCTTAGTAACTGTAGAACATGGGTGGTCCACCCATGTTCTACACTACACGACAGCTCTACACTACAGCACTTCGCGCTTCATCGCGTCTCGGACGATGAGATCGGGTGGCAAAATGTTGCGTTTTTGGTTGTTGCAAACGCCTTTGCAACAGTTTCAAAAATCGGTTCTGTGGTATACCCAGCACTCCCCTCGAAGCGGGCGTCGAGCACGGTCACCTCGCTGGTCTTTCGATGTACAAAGACCGTTTCGCTGTTTTTGTGTGCACCAGCGGTAGACCAGTTCATGCACCCGTGCAGAGCCGCTGTCGTGTCGATAACGCAAAACTGCACGCAGTACGGTTTGAACAGCATGGGTTAGCGAGGTTACGTGTCACGACTCTGTGTGAGTGCACGTACTTTGTGACGCTGCATATGTCTTGAGTAGCGCACTTCAACGTTTTTCGGCAGAGACGGGACACGAGAGCACCAGCGCGACGCTTGGTCTCGGTCGGCGAGGAAGCGGACTCGGACGCCTCGCTCGGCTGCTGTGACGGGGTCACACAGCACAATCGCTTGAGGAAGCGTGCACACTCTGTGTGCTGCCACGTGTGGCTGGAACGAGTTCCGTGGATGGATGTTGTGTATGCACAACCGAGCAAGATCCAAACTGAATATATTTGTGGCTATCGTCCTACAAACATGCATGTCAAAGTATGTCCTATACTAAATGCAAGATAGCTCACAAGAGTACCGTGAGGTACTCGCGACTCATTAACGAATGAGTCGCTGTCGTGCGTCCGACGTGGCGACGACCCTGTTTGGTGTGTCCCACACCACAACAGGCGTTGTCCAGGGCTGGACAACCCAGATTGGTGTCTGCCACACCAGTCCATGTAACGTGCCATCTGGCCCCGTTACAGCTGCTCGGATGACAGCGTTATGAATCTAGCACACATGGACATGGTAGCCAGCCAACAAGATCCTCATATAGTTCGTATTGCTCGTGTTCCCACCTTGCGATGCGTGTAACTGTACATACAAATGACAAGCGACGTTGTCGCAATGTCTATGTACGCGATCAGTTTGTCCAAGCTGGACTGGTCGTCATCCGGCTTTCACCGAAACGCCAGCGTGTCGATATGACCGCGCAAAGGCGGTGCACTTACCTCTTCCGTGGGAGCTGAATGCTCATCCTCTGCTCGATCATGCTCAAGCACGCGCTTGTTCAGCGCGGAGCGGTGCACATGAAGCGCCTTTGCGCACTGAAATTGTGACCAGCCGCAAGATATTAACGCAAGCACAGCACACAGCTGCACCTGGGTCACCACACTCGACAGCGGCGGCTCACCGCGCTTTGCGTTCTTGCTTTGCTCCACCGTGTCGGCTCGCTTCGCCATCTCTCTTGCTTGTGTTGTCTTCTGTGGAGCGAAATGCGCAGAGGCGGCAGCGAAAGTAGCGCGGGAGAGTGAGCTCGTTCAGGCGCTCGTCGTCCGAGATCGCGAACGTATGTGACCGCGCTGTACAATTTGTCTATGTGGTCTACCACTGGTGCTCGCTGTGATCCCTTTGCTCTATGTGCCTGCGGGAAGCAACTCGCTGCAGCGCATTGGTCTTGCACAGTTGAACGTTGTCCTGACTTGACGATTCAGCACAAGCCTTGTCTAGTTGACTCGTCTGTTTGTTGTGTTTGTCAATCCGATCAGACCGGTTCACGCGCTTCTAGGCGATTGTTTTGGTCTGGTCTTGCAATTTGGTCTCATTTCAGGCAAGACCAAACACAAGACCAGACCCTAGCATGACCTGCCAAAGATCGTTCACATCGTCCGTCTTGGAAGTCTCCAGGACGCCATGTCTTGGAACCACAGCTCCAGCACCAAGGTCCAGCAACAAAGACACCAAGCGTTCGCACACACCAAGTAGTTGCCAGCACGCTGCACACGCGCACTGCTCAAGATACAACACGCAGATTCGGCCGGCTCTCGATCGAATCTCCGAGGCGACTTCCAAACGATACTGGGTGCAGGTATCCAGTTAGAGCCAGTTCGGACCAGATGAGTGGTAAGTTGTCGTAGCGTTGTTGTTGCAGCTAGGTCGCACTTAGGATGGTCATTAGGAGTTTGTATGCATGCACCTAAGTGGGTGGGCACGGTACTCTCCAAGTGTGGAGAAGCCACCCACCTGCAATCAGTACCGCCTCCACCGCTCATTACGACTTTCGCTTGTAAAAGATCAACTCAATTTGACCAATCAAAGCTGCAGCAGTGACAACAGTAGTCATTTTCACTTGTAAAAGATTGAACGATTGGCCACAAAAGGACACGCTTCAGCGCGGCGCACCAAACAAACAACTCACTCGCACGGCTGCAGTTGCGCGAGCAGTGCAAACATGACAGGGCGGCACGCTTTCACTGCCAAGGAGAAGCTAAGAGTCGTCGAGCATCTCCTGCACAGTGGCGATGTCGCCGCGACGACGAAGCGCTTCTTTCCGCTCCTCTCGGGCAGCGCTGCTGTCAATCGGCGTAAGCTGGTGTAGAGCTGGCGGCGAGACGAAGAGCGCCTGCGCAAGGCTTACGAGACAGCAAAATGGGGAGCCAAGAAGAAAGCGAGACCGCAAGGAGTCACAGCCGTTCTCACGCCCGAGGCCGAGGCCGAGATCGTCATGTGGGTAAACGATCTGCGCGGAGCGGGGGGTGCCTACCTCGAGCCTGATGCTTGCTGAGCAGGCAAAGCAAGTCGCGTCCACTCACAACCCACAAGGCAAGTTTGAGGCGACATGGTAGTGGCAGCGGCGGTTGATGCAGCGAAACAAGCTCTCTCGCGCGCGTACCAGGCAAGGACAAATCAAATCTACCAGGCAAGGACAAATCACGCCTCCAGAGCTGGATCGAATATCAGCTGAGTTCGCTGTACAAATGCGCGCAGAGATGGCGGAGCTCGGTGTCTCAGTCGTCTACAACGCGGATCAAACTGGTGCGTCGTGTCTGTTGTAATCGCTGTGATCGTGAACGAATTTGGTGACACGGAATGTGTGCTGTGAGTGTTGCGAGCAGCCGCGTTCTTCGAGTTCCAGCCAAAGAAGACGATCGACAAGCGAGGCGCGCGCACTGTATGGGTGTGATATGCTGGAAGGAGCAAGGATCGCACTACAATCATGCTGCTGGGGTGCTCGGGCGGCCGCAAGCTGCAGCCGTTTGTCGTCTTCAAGAGCGCGAAGTCGACGATCGAGATGCGCCACGGGGAGAGCATGCGTCAACGGCACGGCTTTGGCAAAGCGCTTTGGAAAGAGATTGAGAAGCTGCAGACGACTCTCCAAATATACGGCAATTTGAAAGGTGTGACTCGTTTGCTATTTTACAATCTAATCAGATTGGACTTGTTTAACCCAGAATGGTGTTGCTCTGTGCGCAGGTTGGTGGAATGGCCACCTGACGATAGAGTTCCTACGCTACCACATCGCGTCGCGCCTCGCATTGACCGAGCTCGTGCTGTTGTTGCTGGACGACTTCTCTGGCATTGGACGCCTGATGTCGTCCAGTTTGCAGCATCTATCAACGTGGTGCTGATGCGCATTCCGAAGAGCGCGACGTCGGTGTGCCAGCCGGCCGACGTCGCATGGATGCACCCATTCAAGAACGCAATGCAGCGTTGCTGGGTAGCAAACCTACGTCAACACCTCGCACTTCGTCGAGACAACAAGCGCTTTCGCCTCGCGCCACCGTCTCGCTCGATGATCTGCAGTTGGGTGAACAAAGCATGGGACTCACTCACTGTCGATACAATACGAACGGCTTTTGTAGAGCTGATCTAGCACCAGAACAGTGCGATAAGATAGACAGCGAGATCGCAAGCACTCTTGAGCGCTTGTGCCTAGCTGTGGAAGTACCAGACGAGAGCGATGTCTTGGCGTGCGTGTGAACACGACACTCGTTTCCTTTCGTGCGTGCTGCTGTTGATGTAATGTGCGCGCGCCAAGATTGTGCCCTTTTTCGTTCATTCGCAAGACAGCTGGTTTTGACCCTCCCACTCATATTTATAAGCGACAGAAGGCGGTAGCGATTTTCCCCTCAACCCCGCAAGTTCTCCAACTCCTTCCAGGTGGGAAGGGAGCTCAGCCCGCGTACGGTACGTCAGTGAGGTGCATTGAGCGTGCCAGTGCCTGTGTGAGTGTGCGTATGTGTGTGTGCGTATGTGTGTGTGAAGCGGATTAGCGTGGACACCTTCCATCCTGACCGACGCTTAGTGCATACCAGCGAAGGTCCTCCATATTGATTGCCTGCTTGCGCTTGGAAGAAGCGAAGGCTCCATATTGAGTGCGTGTGAACGAGTGAGAGTGAGTAAGAAGAGAGAGAAGAGAGCATAAGAGTGAATACATTGACTGTTTGCTCCACGTCTTGGCGATTTGTCAGTTGACACAGCTATACCTCTTGCCCAGTCCGAAAGAACTTTGACGAAAGGGACACACATTATGAGGGACACTGTCCAGAGAGCTTGTTGCCTGGCGAGTGTGCGTGGTTGCATCTGTCTGTCGATTGCAGAGTGCCCAGGAACTGGCTTGACCCGGGTTGGCGCTACCCCTTCACCTTCCCGGTTGCGTGGTAAAGCGAGGGTGAGATTCCCCCGCTTTTATAACTGCCAAGCTCTTTGGATCGACACGTTGCAAAAGCCGACACGAAGATTATCAAAAGTGGGTAAGCTCTGTGCTGCGGTTCGCGCAAGTTCAAGCCACCGATGATGTCATTGATCGCGCTGATGACGCAGTAAGGAGTGATGGTCTAGCGTCAGCGAGCTTAGTGCTAGTGTTTGTATGGGGAACGTGTTTAACCGAGTAATACAGTCCGCTTCTTTGCCTTTGGAAAGCAAGTTCCTTGCCTCTCTACCTCACCGACGCCGCGCGTTTTGCCTGTCCGCCTCGTACCCTCCACACGTGCGACTCGACCAAGCTCACCTCCGTGACCGAAAGGACGGTACGTTAAACCGCCGCAAGGCGAAGACGAATCGGCTGATCCGATCATAGAAGACCGTGCTCGCTTCATTTAAGGAAGCAGCACACGCGCGCTGGGCGATTGCCGCTCCCGCGCCAACTTTGTGGTTCCGATCGCACACGAAGCGATCCGTCGAAGAGTGACCGCGTGGTTCGACCACCACGCTCGCTACGACTGCTACGAGCCTTCGACCTCGTAGCCAAGAGTCCCCTCGCCGAAGCGGATCGAAATATCTCCGTGAGGCACGCGCGTCTGCTGACGCGCATTCGAGACGCCACTCGACGACGACACCTCCAACACGCTGGTGAAGCGATCCAGACGCGCGAGCGACTGACCGGTACACAACGGAGCGCCTGAGCACCGAACAAGAGAAATTTTGCTGTAAGTTTACCGCAGTTGTCGTTGTTGGTAACTACATCCGCTATATCACACTGCTGTCACTTGAGCAAGTGAGTGCTAGTGACTCAGTAAACGCGATTGTGACAGGGCACGTGAAGGTGTCTTCGAAAATAGGGAACCAACACACAAAGCACACAAAGCAGTGGTGTGACCGTCGACGTGATTCAAATGACGCTACTGGCTACGGCACACAACCTACGTATGAACTACTTACACACACAAGAGCTCCTAGCTAGGAGCTCCAAGGTGAGCTCCGAGAGCATGAGCTCGACACTTGCCGCCATGGCGAGGTCGCTTCACACAACCTTGCACGCTGCACTGTTGACCACCACCGTGTCGGAAGCAAAGACCACGGGAGCGCACAATCGCGCTGTATACACTCGTTGTGCAGACTCGACGAGATCGTGTGGTCGCGCACACGCTACAGAGGTTAAAATGACCGCCTGAGTGCGCTCACGCATCTGCGTGTTCGTCAACTGCACTCGCGGCTCGCCAACACGACTGTCCGTGAGACGCTCGTCGACCATGTCAGCGAGTTGGCATGATGCTGGTGCCGGAGTCGCAGCTGCTGCAGCGCTGTCGACTGGGAAGTCCTTGTCGTTTGAGCTCGTTGAGGAGCTTGGCGTCTTCGCTCACGTACTGAGCGCGAGCCCAGCGGCTTGTCCATCGCGTGATCGCCTCAAAGAACTGCGTGCCAGGCCGGAAAAGGTGCATAGTCTCACCGTTGATCATTAGACCCTGGTTGCTCAGGTTGGTTGACCCAGTAAAGTACCACGTGCCGTCCACGAAGACCTCTTTGCAGTGGAGCTCTGCAGAGGTCATCACCGTCACACGGTCGTGGTTGTTCAGGAGGTGCAGTATCGAGATTCCCATCGATGTGTGCTTCGGGTGGATCAGGATGAGCACTTGTACGGTCGACCAGTCCTTCAGGAGCGTGGGGATCGCTCGTGCAACGTCGATGTCTGTGAAACAGAACACAGCGATGCACAGCGTGTCGCGCGTTGACGCGATCTTTTCGCTCAACACTGGTTTCTGTTCGCTCTTGTTCAACAAGCCCTCGTAGCCGTCGACGCCACGACGCCATCGCTGAGGACCAGTGTTGTTGCTCTGGTTGCTCTTCACCGTCGTCATGCTCTCACTCTCCAGCGAGCTCCGCCACGTGCGTTGTCGTTGAGTTGACTTGTTCTCTTGTGAAATGAGCCTGCTTACAGTTGGCTCCATGAACAAAGCAAGGCATCCAAGCTCGAAGCACCAACCAACTGGTGCTTCGAGCTTTGTGTTCAGTGTGGCCGACACAAAAACTATGTGGGGTACATTAACTATGTGGTGTACACAACACTAAATGTTGAGAAATCCGATTAAAGACGCCGTGTCTACGGGTGTAATATTTACAAACTCCCGTAACCGTGCCACCAGTGTGGCAGAACACTGTTTCTATATTCGCAATCTAGACATGAATTGTGTCTAAATAGTCGAAAATTTTAATAGTTATTCCGCCATCTAGACACAATTATTGTCGTGCGCAGACAATAAATCGGTGCATTTCGTAATTTTAAACACGAAATGCACCATTGTTTAAACCGCTGACCAATTTCGTCAAACCTAAGTCGTTGTTTGAAACTTGAAATTGTATCCTTCAGGTCATCTTTCAAGCAACTTTTCCAGATTATATCGCCCCAGAATAAAAAGCTCAAATTTCTATTTGTAAAGCCAAGATGTATCGCGCTATTCGAATCTCCGTGGGCTTTGTTGTGGGAAAAATGAAATTCGCTGATGGTGGCCCACAATTTTGACAGTCGCATTTCCGATAAAGTTGGAAAAAGTGTCCGCAGACAATTAAAAAACTTAGCGTTAGTGATGGTACCACGTTTTGTTCGAAAAGTACCATATTTTGGTGTGGCACGGTAAAATTCAAAAATGTAGCGATGACTTGATTTCAGTATAAAATCTTGTACGTGGAGAATCCGATACATAAGAAACCTGAGCCGAAGCGGATGCTTTTAAGCATTTTTTGCGAAACGACAAACCACATTTTTGACGAATGCTCAGCAGTTTTGGACAGTGTCAAAAATGTCGAGACCGAGCAGCTCAGCTCAGGCTCACTCACTTTTGCTTCAGACTTCACGTATCACGCAGACACAACCAACTCCACACGACAAGATGGCCCGCTCCCGCCGCTCCGCACCTGCTTCCTCGCCTGCGCGCAAGGCGCCGACGCCAGCACCAGCAGCAAAGCCTGCACCGACGCCAGTCGCAGCTGCGCCGTCTGCACCAGCTCCAGCACAAAGCGGCGGTATGATGGGCGGCTTGCTCGGCACGGTCGTCGAGGGCATGGCCATGGGCACGGGCAGCGCGATCGCGCGCCACGCAGTCAACGCTGCGATCGACTCGTTCAGCTCGGACGACAAGCCGCAGCAGGCGCAGCCAAGCGTTGCGGCTGTCGCGCCAGCACCAGTGGCCGCCGCGCCGATCTGCGTGAACGACCAGAAGGCTTTCATGGAGTGCCTCAACACGCGCGCGAACGACATCTCGGCGTGCCAGTTCTACCTCGACGCGCTCAACCAGTGCAAGGAGCAGAGCGCGTTCCAGTAAGTGGCGATGTTGCCTCTGTCGTACAAGGCGCGCATCGTCGTCAGTCGCCTTGTTGAACGAAGAGACGGTGGCGCTCCTGGAGCATCCTAAGCAGGTGCCGACTCTCGATACAACACCACTGCAGACACGCACATACACACAATAGACTGCATGAACACACACAGACGTCTTGGTTTGGCGCGATCGATTAGCATGTGTGGGGTGTCGAGTGTGTGGCATTTGACTTGTTTTCAGTATGGTTTGGAAGTCTTGCAATTTGTGATGCACGTCATCGCCGTCATCGCGCCGAAATGTGTGGTTGCAGTGCGATTTCGCAGCCGACATATGAAAACTAAGATATATGTAAGAAAGAAGACAAAATGGACACGTTATGGCTACTCCTGCAATTTCAGTGATATTCGAAAAAGTACGCAGTTTATCGTAAGGATACAAAACCCAAGTGAATTGAGCTATCACTACAGTTAGCTCGTGGATATATCCGTTCAACCCTCTTTAAATAAGTTGTATACAAACAAAGAGCTCATTCGATCCCTATGTAAAACAAATATCCTGTCTTGAACCGCTACCCCGTTGTGTGAGCGCTTGCGGGAGAACAAAACGCGGAAAGCAAAGCAGTGAGCTCGCGAGCGACCGCCCGGCTTGCCGACCTCGCGACGACGACGACGACCACGCGCACAGGAGACGCACGCACGCATCTGCTCGTATAGACGCACGCAGGCTCTCGCATCGACGACCTGCTAGCTCTCTGGCTCGTAGAGACAGACAGACAGACAGACAGACAGACCGTCAGACGTGTGCAAGCGAGCGACTCGAGTGCTCGAGCAACCGAGTTGGCTCATCGTGAGAGGAGCCACACGCAAGGGGAACGCAGGCATAGCCACAGCAGTCGCAGCAACAACGCACAGCGCAGCAGCAGCAGACGCGTACAGCACTGCGCGATAGCAACGAATCGAGCGCTTGAGCGGTCACACAACAACGCACTCGCGGCGCGCTCTCCACCGCACAGACTCGCACACTCTAGAGCTACCAACGTGAACCAGAAGTAGACGTGAGTGAGCGACTCGCGACGAGCTCAGCACTACGCTCGCAGATCGCAAACGGAAGCGGGGGGAAGGGATGTCCCATGACGGGTACTACGGCTCGGACGGAGGTGGTCGAGCGACACAGCAGCCGCGCAATGCAGCAGCGCCATTCGGTACTGGCACGAGCAGCGGCACCGACGGCTTGGCGCGCATCGCCGTGCCGATCCAAGACGCGTACATGGGCGACGGCGACACACCGAACGACAGCTCGGCACAGGGTCGCGGACTCAACGCCTCGGGGCTGTCGTTCAGCTTGAACGGCGACTATGGGAGCTCGAACTCGCTCCACTCGTCGTCGTCCGCACTCGATCTGTCGCACGCGTCGACGTTTGACATTGTGAAAGAGGCGCGGAAGGTCCTGCGCGCGTTCCTGCTCGAGCACCAGTGCTACGAGCTCATCAAGAACAGCGGAAAGGTACGTCTGTGTAGCTCACAGGCTCGCCTACTGGCCCGAGCTCACAGGGTCCTTCACACTGCGGCAGGTCGTCGTGTTTGACGTGAAGATCCCAATCAACTTGGCGTTCTTTGCCATGGTCGAGCACGGTGCGTCACGACGTCTGCGGACTTTTGAGTGTCTTGCGTGCGCATTTAGACAGACGTGCGGACTTACAAGACTTCTATTGTGGTATAGATATCAAGTCCGTGCCTGTGTGGGACGCAGACCAAGCGCAGTTTGTCGGGATGTTCACTGCGACGGACTTTGTGAACATCCTGCGGCACTTTTACATCCGCGGCTCGCCCATGAACGAGCTCGCAGAGCATAGCATTGCGTCCTGGCGCGGTACGTCTCGCTCTGCAGCTCGTACCGGTTCAGTTTAGTCCAGCCTCACTGACTGACTAACGCTGTTGAATGGTGTGTCTGGTGCAGCGATCCCGCGGTCCTTATCGCTCAGTCCCCAGCGCGAAGGCATGATTGCGATCACACCGGAAGACTCGCTCTTCCAAGCGTGCAAGCTCTTGCGCGACCACCGTCTGCATCGCCTCCCTGTGCTCGATCCGGTCCAGAACTCGGTCCTCTCGGTCATCACGCACAGCGGCATCCTCGAGTTCCTCGTCGCGACGTTCCGAGAGCAGCGGCGGCTGTTTGACCAGCCGATCGCCGACCTCGGCATTGGCGTCTACACGAACCTCATCACCGTGCCCGAGGACATGCCGCTCATCCGCGTGCTCCATACGCTCGTGGAGCGAAGAGTCTCGGCGCTGCCGATCGTCGACGCCAGTGGTGCGTCCTTTGCTTTGTCTTGCAATGACTCGTGTGATGGTCGAATAGTTGCGTGTGTGCCGGTCGTATAGCTGACTCTCTCCTCTTGTCTGTGTATTTGTATGGTGCTAGGCATGGTTGTCAATATTTATTGCGTCTCAAACGTCACAGTACGTCGTGAGCAGCTCACCATACTGTTGCACAAGTGGACGGCTCTGGATAGATGCTCACGCTCTTGTGTGTCTTTGTGCCTCTATAGGAACTGGTGAAAGACCGCTCGCTCACTCAATTAGACATGCCAGTGGGCGACATTCTTAGGATCCAAGCTGCCGAGGTGCGTCATCGTCATGAGTCTGCTGCTCGTCTGTCAGTTGCTTGTGACTACAGTCAGTAGCTGACGATGCCTACTGTCACGTGAACAGGGCAATGTGGGCGAAGGGCTGCACTTGTGCTACAAGACCGACACGCTGCACATGATCTTTGAGCGCTTTGCGGCTGTGAAGGCGCATCGGCTCGTGTGCGTGGACGAGTACACGCGGTGCGTCGGGATCGTGTCGCTCAGCGATTTGTTTAATTATTTCATCCAGGAGTAGCGACAGAAGACGGACCGACGCATGCGTCTGGCTGCACGAGCCACAGAGTCCATCAACGGACGAACAAGCCAGTGGACCGACCAAACAGACAGACAAACAACCACCCGAGTGAGCGCACAGGAGCAAATGACGCAATACAGAACCACCCGCCGTGCCCCATGACGATGCATCTCCTATCGTGCGACTGGAGAGAGTAGTCAGTCGTGGATGCAAATCAGTCTCGTTCGCACGTTTGTTAGTTCTCGGTGCGCGTCAGTTCGCTTGGTGAGGTCGGCGTCTTCAAGCCACTGGAGGCGCGAATCAGCACCATGGCGTTACGATCAGAGCATATCGTCTCGGATCGCAAGCACAGCAACAAGTGATGCAAGCGATGCAAGACTGATCGTTTGACACTTTGATTGATTCCTCTCTCACATACATTAATCAAGTTTGATGTACGAATAGCAGTGAACAATCAGAGCTTGCTTGAACAAGCAAGCACAACGCAAATTTATCAGACGACGTGCACAAGAATGGGCTGCTGCTCGTCAAAGACGCAGCTCAAGGCGGTGAGCGAGTCCGCGCCGCAGCGCGCAGGTGGAAATACGACTGCATCGACTGCGCTGCGAGGCGGCGACGATGTGCGGCAGCCGACGAACTCAGAGAAACGAGCGCGCGCCGCTGAAGCTGCCGAAGCGCGCAAGACCGACTGGCGCCAGGGCGGCTCGACGGACCCGGAGAAAGCCAAGAGTCTGCAGCAGCGCCGCGAGAAGGACGAGCTGCTCGGCCAGATCTACAACCGGTACACTACGCTCGGGAAAGATCCGCCGATCGGACTGCCGTCGTGCGACGTCCCGCAGCTCAAGCGCCACCTCGAGACACTGCGAAAGCAGCAGTGAGTGAGTGAGCAAGTGACGGCGTACAAACAAGCACACACACGCATTAAAGTGGGAACGAAGCCACTTCAGTGCACATGCT
This sequence comes from Globisporangium takayamanum, assembly GCA_023333735.1. Taxonomy (NCBI): domain Eukaryota; phylum Oomycota; class Peronosporomycetes; order Pythiales; family Pythiaceae; genus Globisporangium; species Globisporangium takayamanum. The sequence continues at coordinate 23,465 of JAASFL010000129.1, forward strand.
CACACACACACACGCACGAACTCGAGAGCGTCGTCGATGCTGTTCTCGATGCTGTGTGCATGGTCATGTTCGCTAAGTCAAGTACATTCTTCCGTTTACATACAAACTTCATGACAAACAGGCGAATCCGCAAGCACGAAAGAATTAAAATGCCATTCGTACTTTTGCGAACACATCGACATCCCGAGCCATTTTCAGCCACCACTCCATCAATTCTCGAAGCCAGAAGCACGACGCGAGCAGCTCCCTAGCGTCGTCTGCGTCTGTGTGTCTGCAACTCGCTCTGCCTGCAAGCACCCCAAGGCGTCGTCCGCACGACACGCTACAGCAAGCGGCGCCACCATGTCGTCCGCCATGGCGAAGATCAACGAGCTCGAAGCCGAGTACGCGCGCACGCAGAAGAACAAGGCGACGATGAAGCACTTGTGCTTGCTCAAAGCCAAGATCGCCAAGCTCCGGCGCGAAGTCACGGACGCCGGGTCCAAGTCCGCAGGCGGCGGCACAGGCGAAGGCTTTGACGTGAACAAAGCCGGCGACACGCGCGTTGGGCTCGTGGGCTTTCCGTCCGTCGGCAAGTCGACGCTCCTTACGAAGCTCACGGGGACGTTCTCGGAAGCTGCGTCGTACGAGTTCACGACACTGACTGCGATCCCTGGGACGCTCAACTACCGCGGTGCGCGCATTCAGATCCTCGACTTGCCAGGTATCATCGAAGGCGCAAAGGACGGTAAAGGCCGCGGGCGACAGGTCATCGGCACTGCGCGCACGTGCAACGTCATCCTCATTGTGCTCGACGCCATGAAGCCAGCGACGCACAAGAAGCTCATTGAGCACGAGCTCGAAGGCTTTGGGATTCGGTACGTCGTGCTCTCGACCGAACGTTGTCGGATGACCATCACTCACTGTCCTCTATTGCTCGATCTACAGTTTGAACAAGAAGCCGCCAAACATGGTGCTCAAGCGCAAGGAGCGCGGCGGCGTGAACTTCCAGACCACGTGTCCGCAGAGCGAGCTCGACGCTGAGACGGTCTACCAGATCCTGCACGAATACAAGATCCACAATGCGGACGTGACGCTGCGCGAAGACGTCACGGCCGACCAGCTCATTGACGTGATCGAAGGCAACCGCGTGTACATTCCGTGCTTGTACGTGCTCAACAAGATCGACCAGCTCACGATCGAAGAGCTCACGATCATTGACCAGATCCCGCACAACGTCGTGATCTCGGCGCACCACGAGTGGAACTTTGACGAGCTCCTCGAGAGCATCTGGGACTATTGCAACATGATCCGCATCTACACGAAGCCCAAGGGCGCGATGCCAGACTATGACGCGCCGGTGATCCTCCACTCGGAGCGCCCAACGGTCGAAGACTTTTGCTTGCGCATCCACAAGTCGCTCCTGAAGCAGTTCAAGTACGCGTGGGTCTGGGGCACGTCGTGCAAGCACCAGCCGCAAAAGGTCGGAAAGGAGCACGTGCTCGCGGACGAAGACATTGTCCAGATCGTCAAGAAGACGTAACGTCGCGAGTAGCGCATCCAGTTGCTCCAACGTCATAGCACTCGTAGCAGGAGGAGCTCTGTCAACACGCACGCGTGTCTCGCTGTCTCTTTGTCTTCTGTGTGTGGTCATGCGCATTGCGCTTCGTGTCGCACGTAGCAGTCGTTTCACGCACGAGGGGCTAAGAATAGACACAGAGCTCATCCTATCGGGAAGCGCTTGCTTGTGCGCACTACGACGAGCACGAGACCAGACGCTCCATCCAAGCGCTCTTCTGTCGCTACTCTTGCGCGCTCGAGAGGCATCGAGCGACCTGGTTGACGCTGATCCACGTGCTTCAAACGCCTTGACCGAGTCTCTCACGAGCTGTATCAGCAGTAGGAGGACGCCATGCTCGACCGACTCGCAGAGATCAAAGGCAAAGCGCAAGCTGCTGATCCAGGACAGGACGTTGCGATTGACATTGGCGTACGTGGATGCATTGGCATTGGTGTAGTAGATGCCTTGCTGGAGCTGCTCGCTCACGTACTCTTCTCTGTTTGTCCATACTCTGTCTCAATGCGGTCATGGCGGCTCGTGTGGCGTCACTAGCGATCGTACGTTTTCCTGTCCTGTCCGATGGTGTGCTATCAAGTGCACATGGAACTAACATCAATCGCCTGTGTCGCCCGTGGCTGTGATCAAACGCAGCAATGGCGTTGTGCGACCCAAGTCCATGGAGCAGTTCTTCAAAGACGTCGAGGACATGCAGCTGGACCTCGCCAACATTAGGTGCGCAAGAGAGCACTCGATCGTAGTGTAATACTCGCATCGTACTGTCCAAGGCGTCCTCTCACGATCGTCGACAACTCTGCGTTGCCTCGTTGCCTGGCATCTTGTCTCCAGTCTAGGAACTCAGAAGATCACAGAGCTGAACCAGAAAGCGACGCTCGCGACGTCGTCGACGGAAGAGCACGGTGCGAGGATAGCAACAGAACATCCTAGAATGACCGATGGTGTGAGTGTGATGGCGAACTCATGTACTTGGTTGCTCGCTCGTGCGCGTGTGTGCGCAGCCATTAGCAATGAGCTAACGCTCGTGATCGAGTCGTCGAACAAGCAAGCTGCGCATGCGAAAGCGATGCTCGAGCTCCTCAAGAAAGAGTCGGGCGAGAAGAAGAAGGACAAAGCGACGCCGCTGTCCGAGATCCGGTACGTCATGGCTCACTTGCGCTCTTGTGTCACATGTCCAACTCACGACGACACTGTTCTAACGAGTGTTACTTCTGCGTGGCACTAGGATCCGCGAGAACATGTGCGCGACGCTCACAAAGAAGTTCATGGACTGCATGAAAGAGTACCAGAAAGCCCAGGTGCGTGCGTCTTGCCTCACTCATGTCCGCTCGACTCTCTTGTGATAGACACACACAGACTGACTGACCGAGTGCCTCGCCTCTCATGGTTGGCGATCTGTCGCCACGACGACCTGCAGCAAAAGTACAAGAACGACATGAAGAACAAAGTGAAGCGCCAGGTCCAGATCGTCAAGCCCGATGCGTCAGAGGCAGAGATCGACGCAGTCATGCGCTCAGCAGACCCTGGCTCGATCTACAAGAGCGCGATCCTCCAAGGCGCCGCGGAGTCGATCAAAGACGTCTACATCAACTGCCAAGACAAGTACCAAGACGTGCTCCGGCTCGAGCAGAGCGTCGCCGAGCTCCATCAGATGTTCCTCGACCTCGCACTGCTCGTGGAGCAGCAGGGCGAGATGCTCGACCAGATCGAGTTCCAAGTGCGCACTGCGGCGAACTACGTCGAGCAGGGGAACCAGGAGGTCCAGAAGGCGCTCAAGAGCCAGAAGGTGGCGCGCAAGAAGAAGTGCTGTCTCCTCTTCGTCGGCATCGTCATCATTTTGATCATCGTCCTCGTTGCGGCGTTCAAGTAGAGATAGAGATAGAGAGAGACACTCGGACACAGAGGACACTCATACGACGACAAGTGCGAGGCGTTCTCTTGTTCGTCCTAGGCGATCGCAGTCTTGTCTTGTGCGCTCTGTCAGTCAGTCACTGTGCCTCTGTATAGAGAGGTTGGGACTGTCGTCTCGTGTGGTGTCCACTGGCGAAGGACACCAGTGCAGTCGTCACTCGCGACTGACTCAGTGGTGCATTATCCGATTCTTCTCTGGCACCCTGAACACGTCACCGAGCGCGGCTTTGAAGCAGTCGATGTTGTAGTCGATGATGCCTTGCTTCATGAAGTTCTCAGCACGCAAGAGACACACGAGCGCGAGGTAGCTGGCAGAGAGAGAGACAGAGTGACAGAGTCAGTTGAGCATCGCAATACAAGAGATTACAAGAGATGGAGAGAGACGGAAGACCGTAGGACGCACTTGTTGACTTCGCGGAGGTAGAGCACCATGCCGTTGTTGAGCTTGATCACGGACGACGACTCCGAGTCGTACGCCAAGCCGTCGCCGTCCCCATCGTCTTTCATGCTGCGTACGTAAGAGAGAAAAGAGAAACGTCGACAGTGAGAGGCTAGTAGTCTCGTACGTACGGACTGAGAGTCTGCGACAGCAGTTGCTGCAAAAGGCAGACGCACGCACCCGTAGATGCACGAGACGTCAATGACAACGTCGATCATGTCGCTGCAGAGCTCGTACGACTGCATGTCCACTGGGTTGCTGTCCGTCGCGATGTACACTTTGCTTACGACGTCAAACAGAAACGACTTCTCCATGTTGCAGCTCTGCGCATACGCGACAGACAGACGACCACGAGCGAGTCTGTTAGTCGTCACTCCCTCAAGGCAGCAGCAGAAGAAGACGCACGAGACGGACCGTAATGAGGATGTTGAGCAAGTTCTCGAGCGTCGGGAGCTGCGGAATGAGCTTCTGCACCACTTTGCTGAACGCCTCAAAGATGCTGTGGTCGTAGATGCTGCAGGTATGATTCACCCATTCACCCAAACGTAAGTCCAAAAGGCTGAAAGACAAATAGACACGCTCGAAACAACGCACCTCGTGAGGTAGAAGCTCATGTGGATGTCGAGCTCGCCGTCACTGATCTCGTCCGTGATCTGCTGCTGGATCTCCCGCTGACAGTCTATTACGACCCATCAATCACCCATTCACCCACACGTATAAGTCTTTCCCACTAAGTACGAATCCGTCCAAGATGAGCAATAGGACGCACCGATCTTGTGGTCGTCCGAAAGGAAGAGGTCGCCGTCGACCTTGTGGATGAAGACTTCAAAGAAGATGTCGGGGTTGTACCGATGCGCGCGCGTGACAGTGTCGTGGAGCCGCGCGAGCGCTTCCGCGTATGGCTCATCCTGCGCGTCGATCACAAACACGATCGAGCCGCAGTTGCCAAAGATCATCTCTTCATTCACGAGCTGCCCGCCGTAGACGAGGTCGTCTTTGAAGTCGTAGTCGCCGGGGAAGTCCCAGATCTGGAACTGCACGAACGCGTTGTTCGCAATGTACTTGATGTCCAAGGCGTTCGTGCCTTCGAGGAACAGCGTCTCGTGCGGCGACATCTTGTGGAACACCACGCGCTGGATGCTTGACTTGCCGCTCCTATATGTGTGTGAGAGAGAGAGGCGAGAGCGTGTAAGTGGACTATAGTAGGCAGCAGCAGCAGTGACGATAGTCATGGTCACGCGCACGTAAGACGTACCGACGCAGTCCCATGAGCAGAATGCGCGGCTTGTTCTCGCCTGTGAGCGTTGTTGCGTCATCACCGTAGCTACAGACGCATGCACAGGTCCAGATGCAGTGTGGTTAGATCCAATGGAAGCGCATCGCTCCTGCTTGAGCGCGTCAGAGTGCGCGACACATACCCTTGCGAGAGCGGGTATCCTTCCGAGTCTGTTTGCATTTGGACGGCAGCAAGCAACAGAGAGAGAAAGAGAGCGAGCGGGTGTGGAGTGAGAATCGTTACGATCGCAGAGCTGCACGACGCAGCAGTCGCAGCGCGCGCACGTACACGAGTGTTCGTTCCAGCCAGCGTCCATCGTCGACTGCTTGCTTGCTTGATGCTCTTGATGCGTTCGTTCGTTCTTTTCTCTTGTCAGGGAGTCTCGCAAGTGCGCAAGCACCGTGGAAACATCTTCACGTCCAAATATACAAACTCAAAGCTATTGTGAAATGTGATGTCCAGACGCGCTTTGTTGATCCGCGCTTCGAGCAGCGCACGACATTCAGTTTGCATATAGCATGAGGTTGAGTGCGTTGGGAGTGGGAGCTTGTCTGTCTGTGAATAATCAAGACAACACAAGTAGACATCAAATCTGCATAATTGCACTATCAGCCCACTTAGAAGTTTAATAAGCTTATTTTCGCTTCACATATGTATTATATTTCACAAATATACGGTGGATTTACATAAATAAGCATTAACAATTGTAAAATAAGCCAAATAGACTTAATTTGCTTTGATCAGTGTAGCCATGTGACTCGTGTCTGTTGAGCCTTTCACGCCTATCACCGTGAATGGCAGTACAAGCCACTCGCAATCTCTCTGCGCCATCCACACACTGCTAGCTCATAAATATACGCTCGTGTGTCGTCACGCTCTCGTTGCATTCGCTCACATGACGCTACACACTACAGTCTTCTGCGACCGGAACAGCGCCATCGCCTTTGGCGCTTCTTCCACAACGTGTGACGACGACGCGCGGTGCAGCGCTGAGACTGCAGGACCGCTGCGCACGGACGGTCGCTTACTGATCACGGCCTTGTTCGCAGTGTTTGCAGCCGTGTTTGCGTCCGTGTCCGAGTCAGCGTCGTGGTTCCGTGACTCGTACGCTTCACTGCCGCGGCTTTCGTTGATCGCGAGTCTTGCAGAGCTCTTGCGGCGCATGATGCTCTGGAGCGAGTCCTGCGCCTCGAGCAGCGACCGGCGCTTCGAAAACACGCGCACGAACGAACTGCGGCGGGGCTTGTCGGGCGAGCCAGAGTCCACGCCGATCTCGTCCTCGAGGTTCCCAAACGACGGACCGGACCAGTGGTGCGCAAGCTCCGACTTGCCTGGTGACACTGCTGGTGATGGTGGTGCTCCAGTTGGACTTGGGACGTCATGGCGTTTCGGTGAGCTCGAGCTGCTGCGCTTTTCAAACACTTTGGGCGACTTGTCGCCGACTCTCGAGCGGATGCTACTGCTGTTGCTGCTCGTATCACTCGAGTCGCCGCTTCCTGGAGACTTTGCTGTACTTACGTGAGCGTCCGGCTCCAAGCACTCAGTGAGTGCTTTTGCAATCGAGCTCGTACGTCCCATTGGCGGCGGGAAGCTCGCGCGCGTTGTTGCTGCAGTTGATTCGTCTGGCGACGTGTTGAGCACGAGGCTCTCCGTTCGCACACCCGATCGCGACGGCGACCGAGGCGTTGGAAGGAACGGAATCACTGCAGCGATCGGAGATGAAGCACTCGCACTATTCGGAGCGTTCGCTTCTCGGTCGTCGTGTCGCTTCGTCAGTGGCTTGAGTGGCGCGCGGTCGTCAATGTGGACTGCGTCGCTCGCAGTCGCCCCTCCGCTTTTGTCGCCCCAGTTCGTGCGCTGCGTGAGCGAGCTCTTGCGCTTCGCTTCTGCAAGCGCCTGTGCATACGTGTCCGTTCCACTCGTGGGCGACGGCAAGCCGCTCTTGCGATGCTGGAGCATCACAGGCAGCTCTGAGAGTGGCAGCGTCACACTGCTCTCTTTGCTCGCACGCACTGTCGGCACCTTCGAGTCAATTGACCGCGTGTGCTGCAAGACCGTTCGTCGTCCGTTTGGCGACTGCGAAGACTCAGTACTTGCGACTGGCGACTTGGACGGCGACGACGACCCGTTGTCAGTCGCTTGCTCGGACGCCAGAGCGAGCGAGTTCGTTGGCATCGGATGGACTGACGCAACAGCGTCGTCCAAGTTGCTTCGGCGCCGCTCTGGTGCTGCGCGCGCAGTGCTGTAGTGGTGCTGCAGACCCGTCTCGAACGTCTCGTGATTGCGCTCTTTGTGCATTGGACTCGTCGCAGGCGACTGCGACGGCGACGACGCCCCTGAGAACGACAGATCGAGTGGCGGCAAACGAGGCTCCAGTGCTCCACTCGACGGACTCGGCGATATTCTCCGACTGAGGCGACTCGCTGGCGACAGCACGGCAGGAGCGCTCACGAGCAACGCAAGTGTCTTGTCCAGCTCGGCCGCGTCGTCGCCTAGAGCATCTGGTCCAGCGTGAAGCGCGCTGTGGACTTGTGGGAGTGGTGCTACCGTCTCCTGCGAGCCGCTGTCGCTGCTGCTGTTCGCAGTCGCCCCTGGAAGCGTTGCGCGGACGAGCTCGTCGAGTTCGTCGAGACTGCTCTTGGACACGCTACTCCGTCGCCGCATCAGTGTTCCTTGTGCAGTTGCCAGTGCGACGTCGCTTCGCTGCGACGCTGGAAGCACAGACGTCAGCTCGCTCGTCTGTGGTCGCGGCGTGCAGGTGTCGCTCATCAGTGACAGCGCTGCTGTCGCTGTCTCTGCGCTTGAGTCAAGAGCGACGCGCGCGACGACAGACGCAGCGCGTGACGCGCTTGCGACGTCGACATCGTGACGGAGCTCCACGGACTTGCGCGCGCGTGCGAGACGCGACGACATCTTCATCTTGAGCTTCGTCATGAGGATGAAGTTGTTCACGGGCGTAAACGCCGCTTCGATCTCCTGCTGGCTCACTTCAATGACCGCCGCAGAGCCCGAGCGCGAGAGTCGCGCGTGGTCACTGCCGTCGAGGACCCACGGATGGACCTCGAGGTCCTGGATCCGAATGCGCTTGTTCGGGTCCTTCTCGAGCATCAGCTGCATGATCTCGACGCAGTCTGGCTCGACGCTCGCAGCAAACTCGAGCGGGTCGTCGCGAATCGAGTCCATGACTTGCGTCAGTCCTGCGGCTTTCGTCCCAAACGGCAGCGTGCCTTGGAGCATGGCGTAGAGCGTCACACCAAGTGCCCAGATGTCGACCTGGAACGGGTCGTACTCGGCGCCAGTGGTGCACTCGGGCGTGAGAAAGTGGTACGTCCCTTCAGTGCTGCGCAAGAGCGTGTTGTTCTCTTCGTCGAGCATGTGCGCGACGCCAAAGTCTGCGAGCTTGTACACGTTCGTCTTGGCGAGTAGGATGTTCTGTGGAGACCACAGTGACCAATGGTCAGGACACTCGAGACAGCATGTGTTCCAGGATGGCGGAGAGAGAGAGTGAGCAGTACAAACGCCAGCGCACCTCTGGCTTGATGTCGCGGTGGCAGATGTGGTTTGCATGGACTGTAGCAGCAGCAGAGAGAGAGCAACCCAAGCGTCCCAGACAGATCCTAGTGAGCAGAGACAGCCATCTGAGCCGCCATGCTGTGATGCGCATCGCAACTCACGGTAACTCAGCGCCATGACGACATCGCGCATACACGCGCGCGCAGTCTCCTTGTCAAGCACGCCGCCTGGTGTGTCTGCTGCGCGGTACCGAAATGCTTTGTCGTCCCAGTGCATCACTTGTCCGCCCTGCACGAGCTCGAGGACAAGGAACATCTTGTCGTCCGCTGCACTGTCAATGATCTAGACCGTCACACACACAAGCGCAAGTGCCAGTGTGAGCTCACTAGACGCTGTTTACTGTCTACCGCTCAGTACGAACGCACCTCATGGAGCTTGACGAGGTTCACGTGTGTGAGCTTCTTCATGATCGCGACTTCGCGCTGCACCTTCTCGAGCGCATTGCAAAAGACCATCTTGCCCTCGACCTTCTTGTACTCGCGCTTGCGCTTGAGGAACGACTTTTCCAAGATCTTGAGCGCCTGCGCACCGTCGCAGTCGTGCGCGCGTGAGTCGACAGGCACAGCGAAGTATCGCTCGCTCCACTAGGCAAATGCGTAAGAGTGTGAGAGAGAGGTACGTACGTATTCGTCGCCGCGGCTGTTCTTGCAGTGGTACACTTTCGAGAACGAGCCTTCGCCAAGCATCGTGAGCACAGCGTAGTCGTTCACGCGACTCGGAGCGCCTTCGTCGTTCTCCTGCACTGCGACGACATCGGTCTCAATCACTTTGCTACTATTGCTGCTAGTGTTGGGAAGTGCGCTCGCAATCTCCATTGCGTCGACAGCAGATGATGTCACGACGTTCACTTGGCGCTACGAAGACACGGCGTGATATCGGGGAGAAGGAGAGAGAGCACGGGTAGTGTGCTAGGTGACTCTTCTCGTTCGAGACACGTGCAGTGCAGACGACCGACGGAAGCCGCAGCAGGAAGAGATGCGCGTGGTTCGCTCGTGTTCTCGAGGACGAGTCTGCTGCTGCTGCTGCAAGTGGCTCCATGTCGACTGCTATTGCGATTAGACACGTGCACTCTATCAATAACTCGCTCCATGCGATTGGTGGTCGAAAAGCCATCAGCAACTCAAAAGAGTGACAGCAATGTATCCATTTCTGCGAGAGTGACATGGCTACACTTTGCACTGTACGTTCAGATCGACTTGCTTCATTCGCTCTCGCTATTGGCAGATCACTTGGCTCGTGGGTGAATGTGATCGCTCA